>MCFE01000281.1:0-103683 GCA_002104905.1 Basidiobolus meristosporus CBS 931.73 | reverse complement strand
TTGTTCCGCTGGATAGTGCCACATTGAGCCATGAGTGCCAAATAGTGCCATAGTGTGCTTGAGAGTCACAGCAGACCTAAACTTGGCCACAGAGTGTGACATATAGTTCTGCATATTCATGCAAAGCAGCCCCTGTGTTTCACCTACAGGGCAGGAGAAAATCAATTTTTTAACCTTTTTCTTGGGATCAAAATTGTGCATGACGTAAAAGAGCACAGACAGACTGAAGATACGCATCTGGTACATAATACCCATGGCACTCTAAGTCTAGCCCCACAGGCTTGTAGCATGTCACAAAAATGCATGGCACTATCTTGATCCACTGGTACTATCTGGCACTATATTTAAATATTAGCCCTAAAGTAGAACCTATACAAAGCACTTATAGTGCCAGATAGTACCAGTGGACCAAGATAGTGCCATGCATTTTTGTGACATGCTACAAGCCTGTGGGGCTAGATTTAGAGTGCCATGGGTATTGTGTACCAGATGCATATCTTCAGTCTGTCTGTGCTCTTTTATGTCATGCACAATTTTGATCCCAAGAAAAAGGTTAAAAAATTGATTTTCTCCTGCCCTGTAGGTGAAACACAGGGGCTGCTTTGCATGAATATGAAGAACTATATGCCGCACTCTGTGGCCAAGTTTAGGTCTGCTAAGACTCTCAGATACACTATGGCACTATTTGGCACTCATGGCTCAATGTGGCACTATCCAACGGAACAAGTCTAATATATAAGAATCTATCTTGCAATTCCAGGCTCTTGGTGATTGCTTGAGACCATATAGTGACTTTTTAAGCTTGCAGACCAAATGGGGGTTATCTTGGTCAGCAAACCCATCAGGCTGGTCCATATACATGTCCTCATCAAGTTCTCCATTCAAAAATGCAGTTTTTACATCCATTTGTTGAATAAAGAACTTATATTTTGCTGCAATAGCCAATATTAATCTGATGGAATTAAACTTGGCTACCGTTGCAAAGGTCTCAGTATAGTCAAGTCCTTTTGTTTGAGAGTATCCTTTGGCTACAAGTCTTGCTTTGTATCTCAATTGTACCATCAGCCTTGTATTTTGTCTTGAAGACCCATCTGCATCCAATTGATTATTGGTTGATTGATAATTTGACTAAGTCCCAAGTTTGATCTTCCATCAGGGCCTGATATTCCTCAGTCATTGCAGATCTCCAAAACTTTGTCTGTGGGCTATTTAGGGCCTCTTTTACAGTGTGGGGTTCATCAATATGAGCTGAATAGGCATAGGCATACTTGATAAGCTTCTTTGCTTTGGTATTGTAGAGTCTGTATGACTTACTCTCATTGCAGTAGCCCAAAAATATGCATTTTACACTTCTTGGTTCAAATTTTGACTGATTTCTGGCCAGTTTTTTGGCATATGCTGTACACCCAAATATTCTTAGATGTTCTGCACTTGATCTGTATCCATGCCATGCTTCAAATGGAGTAGAATTACAAAGTATTCTGTTATAACTCCTATTTTTAAGGTATACAGCAGTGGCAACTGATATCACCCAAAAATCATAGGATAATTTTTGATCATGGATCATAGATCTTGCCATATCAATTATTGATCTGTTAGCTTGTTCTGCTTCTCCATTTTGCTGTGGGGAGTATGGTACAATAGTCTCTTGCTTTATCCCATGAATTCTGCAGAAGTGGATGAAGAGTTTTGAGGTATATTCTCCACCATTGTCAGAGCATATTTTCTTGATTTTTTCCCCAGTTTCTCTCTCCACCATGGCTTTAAGCTCCCTGAACTTAGACAGGGCTTCTTCCTTTCTCTCCATGAAGTAGACCCATGTGTATCTTGTATAATCATCAATAAAAGTGATAAAATACTTCATCCCACCTAAGGATAAATCTTGCATAGGTCCACACAGATCTGAGTGAATTAGATCTAATTTTTTCTTAGTTTTGATTAGCCCAGAGCTCTTGAACGGTTGTCTGGCTTGTTTCCCATATATGCAGGCTTCACAGTGCTCCAAATTAGCTGGGGGATGAATTTTCACTCCAGAAATTAGCTGATCTTTGATCATTTTACGCAAATAATCAAAATTGATGTGTCCAAATCTCCTATGCCAAAGCATTGGTGTTTCTTCATTTAAGCTACTTATATTGGCTTCCAGATATGATGGAATATAAGTCAACTTGTATAGATTCTGATCTCTGATGCCCAAAGCAATATGAGCACCATTTTGATCAGTGATCCTGCATCCAGAATTGTCAAAACTGAAACTGAGTCCTTCTGCTGTGGCCTTGCTTACAGAGAGTAGGTTCTTAGCTATTTCTGGTACATAGAGTACTTCTTTGAAGGTCAGTGTATGGCTTTCTTCACTGCTTCTAAGGCTTACCTGGATAGTTCCTTCTCCCACTGCACCAAGTGTTCTATTGTCACCCATGAAAACCTTCTTAATTGGAATTTCTTGATATTGGGTAAAAAGCTCTTTTTGGTGTGTAAAGTGTTGAGATGCTCCAGAGTCAATATACCACATCTGAGAATCCTTGTTTGTGGTCATATTTAGTGCAGAAATGAATAGTCTATCTTCAGTTGTTGCAGCATTTCTATATTCAGGCTTCTTTTGCTGATTATCTTTCTTTTTGAGACACCGGTCTGATGTGTGTCCTTTCCTTTTGCAGTAGTTACAAAACAGGTTGCTGTTGCCTTTGTAGGGTTTTGGGTACCTCCTTTGTTGGTTATCATTGCTTATTAAAGCATTTTTTTCCTCCCTCTTATTGGCGCTTGTTTTTCTTAATTCTTCATCCAGGAGCCTTCCATATACGTAATTTAAGGTCAAATCTTCAGTTCTAGACTCTAGGGCTGATACAAGGCCTTGAAACTTGTCTGTCAGGCTATTCAGGATGGTAACTATCACATCCTCATCAGTAGTTGGTATGCCCACAGATTCCATCTCATCTACCAGCAGGGTAACTATGTTAATTAGATTTTTCATTTCTTCTCCTGGTAGCATCTTTGTAGTAAAGAATTCTTGTCTCAGATACATTTTCCTGGCAGCTGAACATGACTGGTAGGTGTCTTCTAATGCTTTCCAGGCATTCTTTGCCATTTCTGCTCTTGAGCATTGAATTGGCAATTTGTCCTTGACATTAAGGCAAATGCAGTTAAAGGCACTTTGTTCTTTCTTCTGGTACTTCAAGGCTTCCTCTCCCACGTTTTTAGGAGGGCATTCCTCTCCCATGACAATATCCCAAAGGCCTCTTTCTTGTAGCAGCATCTTCATCTTCACCTTCCACACTTGGTAGTTAGAGCCATCCAACTTTTCAGCAGAGGGAGAAATTCCAGTTATAGCAGTAGTAGACATTGCAGTGAGTGACAGCTCAGGGCTCATAGCCTGTTATAAGAGTCTTGGAGATATTGGAAGTGATTGGGAGAACAAGTAGATTATGTGGTTTTCACTTAACAATTTATTGAATGTAAAAGTAGTATTTATACTTTTACCTGGTCTTGGCATTACAAACATGTAGAATAGTTTAAGGAGGGTCCCAAGAACATGTGTGCAAAGTTTGGGGCTGTTTGGACAACTTTGAGAATTTTCATGTTCTGGGTACCTGGTATTTTGGTGAAAATATTCTAAGTAAATCCCAACAAGGAATTTGGTCAGTATTCTCTAGGATTTGAGGGTAATGATCTAAGTGACTAAGTTAGGTGAATATTTAGGTGAAATTACAAATTCTTACAACAAGGACAACATCCAGAGACCAATGAAAAATAATTGCACCCCAGATTTCACAAAAAACTTAATCAGAATTTCTCATCAAAACAAGGTATAAGTGGCTTTTGATTGGTTCCCTACCAATTTGCTCACTTTCTGATCCTGGACACTCTATCACCTCCTACATTTGTGTGCATTGATAGGCTATTGCCTCTTTTTCACACTCATTACTTCCTGACTTGACTGTTACACTTACTTTTCATGCGTACAAATTGATTTATTTCCGTTGAAACTTCAGTTGTACCTCAATTGCCAGTTGTATTGACCTATACAAGTCCCTATACCCTATACTAAAATTTAGCCCAACCCCACACTCAACAAGAAACTCCATTAAAATCTACCACTCAACAAGTATTTCTGCTGTAACACTCTGGTTCCACAACTTTGGCAGGAATGCAACAGCTTTATGCCACTGTTCAGTCACTGGTTCTCTCACATCCTGGTCTTCAGCCAGCACTGCAAGGTCTAGCACCTCATCTGCCAGGCTTTGCAATTAATCCTTGCAATATTCCGGTGCATTTTCTTGAGCACTACTTGTGAAAAAGTGCTGCAACCTCTTGGTGTGCTTATTAGTGTTCCAAAATTCCACTGAAGGCATTGTGATAGTCTTTTGAGCTCTTGACATTGTAGTCTTTTCTGTCAGAGGGATCTCCACTCTGTCAACAATGGAGGACGTGGAGGCTGTGGTAGACAAGTTGCTTTTGGCAAACTCATCTACCTTGCTGGAGTGTAGCTCAACTGGCTGAGATTCCAACTCTTGTGAAAACAGCTGCTTTCTTGTTGGTAATTCTTCTTGGCTGTGACAGAATTCAGTCTGTTCTGGGCATGTGGCATTAATTGGCAAGAACTGCAGTTTCATTTGCATGCCTCATTGTCTCAGGCTTGGGTGGACATTTATCCCTTTAACTTTCCCTTTATTGCTGCCAGGTCTTTCACTGCTATTTTGTCTGAGTGCTTCTTGTAAAGAGCTGCATTTTCTGCTTAATAAATTCTGCTCTGACACATCTGTTTTGGCCTGTTTGTCCCTTACTAGCACTCTTATGGCAACCTGACATTTCTTTTCAGCTTGTTCTGAGCTCTCAGCCATAGTTGTGATGGGCTCCTGTAAAAGCGGCTGGTTTTTATCACTGCCAGGTCCTTCACTGCTACTTTGACTGGGTGCTTCTTGAGTGTTACTACACTTTTTCCTTGATAAATGTTGTGCTGGTACATCCATGTCTGCCAGCTTGTCCTTAATTGGCACTCTTCCAGCTGCCTGACGTCTCTTTGATGCTTGTCTGGAGCTTTTGGCCCTGCTTATAACAGGCTCTTGAGGAAGCTGCTGGTTTTTAGCCATGGCACCCCTGTTCTTCTGCTTTTGATAGTTTCTGCTATTCCTAAGATACATTCTTAGCATACCAATGCGGGCCCAATATCCATTTGCCTGTTTGAATCCAGGATAATGCTCATGGAACAAGTCAAGTGCATTCTGCTTGGCCTTGAGTTTCTGATGGTCCCATGGTATGCCAGCCTTAAAGTGATGGCGTGCTAGACTTCTGACGGCCTCTTGTATATTAGCCCACTCTTCATTATTGCACTCAACAGCTTCACAGATCTTCAATGTCTTTTGATTTTTAGGCTTTGGTCTAAATACCACATTGTCTCCCTCCCATGCTGTGATAGGTTTTTCTGTGGGCTTTATCTTTGGGCACTGTTGTTGTGCTTCAAAGACTGTACGGTGTTCCTCTGCTGTTACATTGGGAAATGGCTCAATTCTTGGCTGTGACATTGAGCTACTTGAGTTCCTTCTTTGCAGCAAAGATACTGCTTTCTCTACCTGGGATATTGATTGCTTGACATGTATTATCCGCTCATCCTGTTTCTGGACTACTTCCTGATTTCTCTGGGCCATTGCATCTATGCTATCAGCCACTGCACCTAATTGCTTCATTAATGCTTTGGTATGAGCTGACAACATACTTGCTAATATGGGTGGTGGTGATGTTATCATGGCCACTTGCTGATCTTCAACAGAGGGTACTGTGTTTGCTACATTCTCATCTGCCTGAGCATAATGGTCAGCTTGTGGCTCTGCAGAGGTTCTCAATTGCCTACTTGACTGAGAGCCTGAGGAGTCCACATTATTACCTTCAATGGGCACACTGTCCACAGGGCCTTTTTTGGATGTAGCCCTGCTTGTTGCACTGAATGTCAAAGCAAGCTGTTGTCCAACCGTTCTTCTGTTGCCGTCAGTGGTGGGGTTTGGTTGAGAACCAGATGACTTTGCTTTATTTTTTGGTGGCATATATATGGAAGTGAGTCAAACCAAAGGGGAGATAGTGTTACATATACATGTGTTTGTGGTGCCACAACTTTATTTATACTGCTTACTATGGCGGGTCATCATTGAATGTTACATTCATGTAGGTGCAATGTCTCAAATACAAGACTGTCTTAAGTTCACATGAGTATTGACCAAAAAGTGATATAATAGCGTTATGTTGTTGAAGGTCAAACTGTTTGCCCCATGGACAGGACTACTTTGACTCAATGCCATAAGAGAAGAGAAAAAAGACCATGTGGCTATTGTGGCAAGCCTCTCAGCCATGAAGCACGCAGACAGCATAGGAAGTATTACAAGGATCACAGCCAGTGTTTTGCCACCCAAGTCATATTTGACCATTCATTGGTCACTACTGTACCAACATTATCTTGCTGGCCAGTTGATACTTCTATATTGGCACCTGGCCATCTTTGTCACCTTGCGCAAACTGAGTCAGGTGAGTTTGTGACGCCTTTAGGCTCACCTCAGCCTTCTAAATATGGCATGCAGAGTGATAGCTCTGACAAAGAAGGTTCACTGATGGATTTTAAGCCTATCTCCCCTAACAACAGTACCATGTATGAGCCCGGTCAAATCCCTATATATAATGAGACAACACCCATTGAGACAAATGCCAAGGATAATTTATGGAGCCAAGTAAGCCCAGTAATCCATCTACTGGTGAATGATGTGATGTTGTGGCTAGAGAAGTGGCATGTTTCCACTAATATCTGTAATGGGGGCTTTGAGGATTTATTACAACTTCTTGCCAAAATTATACCGGGATGCAACTTACCATGTACATAGTACAAGTGGACAACCGTCATGCAGCTGGCAACATATGATCTAGAGACTGTCCTGATTCCAGCATGTGTTAACAGTTGTATGGCATTCCCATACAAAAATGCTACCATTACAACATGTCCAAATTGTCAGGAATCCGCCACCATTGAGGGAAAACATTGTTCACACTCTGGATATATTCTGGTCATACCTTGTCTAAGGAAGCTGATGTAGTCCAACAAATATTGCAAAGCTATACTGTACCACACTCAGTATCAATCAAGCACAAACATATCTGATATATTTGATGGCAAATATTACAAACAGCTAAGAAGCAAGGGCTACTTTGAAGGTATGTATGACCATGCCTTTGCTTTAGCACTTGATGGATTCTCATTAAACAAGTACTCTACCAGCAAATCCTGCTGGCCACTGATTCTCATCAATCTTAATCTGCTGCCCATCTAATGGTATCAGAGCAATAATCTGATGGTAGTCTCACTGGTATCTGGGCCTAAATCACCATCCAACCTGGATAGCTACCTGTATCTATTGCTGAATGAATTCTGTATGCTTTCCAGCAGATAATGGTAAATGGCTGTCATGTAAAAGCGCATATTATTATCTGCATTGGAGATACCCCAGCCATCAGCAAGATAGCAGGTTTTTTCCAGGCACAATGGATGGTATTGCTGTCAAATGTGTGAGATCCAGGGGATTTACTCCATAACTCACACACATGATTATTACCCAAACACCAGCACTAAAAACATCATCTTTCCACAGAGAGAACATACAGAAGTAAGCATGCAATTGCAGCAAAGTTGGCAAGCTATAAGCCATTGGCTGGAATATGGAATCAATTGGAAACCAGGGATACTTAAGATAGAGGGTATCTGTTGGAGTAAAAGCTTTCCACTGGGAGAAATGCATTTGCTTTTCAACAATATCCCTATACTGATGACCAAGTTGTACATTGGGCATTTCAAGCTAAATGAGCACTTTGAGATACCAGAGAAATTTGAAAAAACTGGCAAGATATTACAGGGTATCTGCTACCCTAAGTACTTCTCACAGGCTCTAAATAATATTCATATGCATATGCAACAATACAAATGCAAAGACTGGATGAACTGGATATGTATTTATTCAAGTGGTGTTCTGAAGCTATTCCTACCAAGAGTACATTGGAAGCATTGGGAGTCATATGTGGACATTGTAGGAATATTTATCCAGAAGCAGATCACCAATGCCAACTTGACGCATCTACAGCTGTTGTGTGAGGAGTTTGTGACAGGATTTGAGTGGCTATACTACAAACATAATGCTGAATGTGTAGATCTCTGCTGCTACTGCATCCATTCTCTACTCCATCTTGCATGGTGTGTGGACAATATTGGGCCTTGCTTCACGTTTTGGGAGTTTCCTATGGAGCGGATGTGTGGGGAGATAGGAAGACAAGTCAAGTTGCAGGTACTACCATATCCCAATCTCATCAAGAATATTACCTTCAAGATGTGATGAGTTGGCACATGGAGGACAGCCAGAAAGAGTTGGAAAATACTGAGGCCAAATGTGCACATGGAGACACCTATGCCTATGGCATTAAGAAGCTAAGCAGCCCCAATGTGTGGGTTATCAGTTATGTAATGCAGAGTTGGGTTGGGTGCAACAAGCAGCTAATTTTTATTAGGAAAACCCTATAAAAGTATGCAGGATTTCTCTTGGTTGCAAGCCAACTTCTACAGCATTTAATACAGTTTTCATACAAATTTTTATCATGAAAACTCCACCAAGATATGCCAGATTTCTTGTAGTCACAAGCCAACTTCTACACCATTCAATTTGGAATTCACACAAACAAAAGCTAGAGCGCACCTATAAGGGGGACTAGAATCCAGCAGGGAGAAGGAATATATTGGCTAAATACCAAGAAGTTCTTTGCCAATATTCCGGAGGTATTCATGGCAGAAGTGGCAACAACAAAGCATATGTTTGCAAGAAGTATATGCTTCCAGCAGTACAAGGTATATGGCAACTTTGCAAGTATCACACTAAGAAGCCGTAAAGTTGAGCTGATAGAAGTATGTCAATTGCGGCAGGTGTGCGTGTTGTAGAGGTTAGTAAGCAGGAGGCCATGGTTTTTTTGATTTGAACTATGTGAAATACCCAAGGTAGTAGTGGGTAAGCAAATAAAGAAGGGTTATTCTACAGTGGAATATATGAATTGCACCAGGGGTGGTAGAAAAGGAAATACCATTTGGTAAATTGGTGCAATAGCATTATACAGAACCAGCAGCAGGCTGTCATACTGCCAAGAAAAAGCCATCAGAGTCTTGCTGTGAGGCTGTCAAAATACCGTCAAGTATCTTGCCATATAAGGCAATTGGAAGTCCTGGCCAACTGGATCCACTTAAAATAGTAATAGAGCGCTGAAAGACCGCAACAATAACATGCAAATATTGTCACAGCACCAATCAAAAGTTGTCAAGTTTTATCCCTTTATTTGGCTGTAAAATTCAAAAAATACCGTCATGATCTTGTTATAAGATTGTCAGGAGGGTCACTAATTCCAAGCTGCTGTTATTATGATGGTCTCTGAACAGGATCTTGACAGATGATCTGCATTGGATCCACCTGTGGGACCAAATTATTTTTCATAGGGTATTGCAGCCAAATATAAGTCTTTTATGCATCAAATGGATGTAAAAGCTGCATTTTTGAGTGAAGAACCTGATGAGGATGTGTATATGGACCAGCCTGATGGGCTTGCTGACCAAGATAACCCCCATTTGGCCTGCAAGCTTAAAAAGTCACTATATGGTCTCAAACGATCACTAAGAGCCTGGAATTGCAAGACAGATTTGTATTTCAAACCTTTGAGTTTCAAAAGGAGTAATGCTGACTATAGTATATATTATAAACAGATAGAGCAAATCCAGTTCTATTAGCTCTATATGTGGATGATCTTATTATAGCCTCCAATAACCTAGAAACATTGGAAGAGACTAAATCCAGCCTATCTAAGGAGTTCAAGATGTCCAATCTAGGAGAACTTAGTTACTACTTAGGGATTAAGTTCTCCATAGACAGAAGTACCCAGACTATCACCCTAAGCCAATCCAAGTATATTCAAGATATACTAAAGAAGTATGAACATTTAGCTGAGTGGAAGTGTTGTGAAAACTTGTATTTCCACCTATATATTCACCTAACTTGGTCACTTAGATCATTACCTTCATATCCTAGAGAATTCCGACCAAACTCCTGGTTGGGATTTACTTAGAATATTTTCACCAAAATACCAGATACCCAGAACATGAAAATTCTCAGAGTTGTCCAAACAGCCCCAAACTTTGCACATATGCTCTTGGGACCTTCCTTGACCTATTCTGTGTGTTTGAAATGCCAACACCAGGTAAAAGTGTAAATACTACTTTTACATTCAACAAATCATTAAGTGAAAACCACATAATCTACTTGTCCTCCCAATAACTTCCAATATCTCCAAGACTCTTGCAGCATGTGCTACCATATCCCAATCTCATCAAGAATATTACCTTTGAGTCCATGATGGATGTGATTAGTTGGCATATGGAGGACAGCTAGGAAGAGTAGGAAAATACCAAGCACAAATGTGCACATTGAGACACCTATGCCTATGGTATTAAGAAGCTTAGCAGCCCCAATGCATGGGTACTCAGTTAAGTAATACAAGGTTGGGTTGGGTACAACAAGCAACTAATTTATATTAACAATATTACCAAGGTATGCTGGATTTCTCTTGGTCACAAGCCAACTTCTACACCATTCAATACAGGATTCACACAAATAAAAGCTAGAGCGCTCCTATAAGGGGGACTAGAATCCAGAAGGGAGAAGGAATACATTGGCTAAAAACCAAAAAGTTCTTTGTAGATATTCAGGAGGTATTCATGGCAGAAGTGCCAACAACCAAGCATATGCTTGCAAGATGTACATATTACCAGCAAGACATGGTATATGGCAACTTTGCAAGTATTACACTAAAAAGCTGTAAAGTTGAGGTGATAGAAGTATGTCAATTGTGGCAGGTGTGCGCATTTGTGGAGGTTAGTAAGCAGGAGGCCATAGTTTTTTTTTGATTCAAGCTCTATGTGCAATACAGAAGGTAGTAGTGGGTAAGGAAATAAAGAAAGGTGATTCCACAGTGGAATATGTGAATTGCCCAACAGGAGGTAGAAAAAGAAAATACCGTTTGGTAAATTGGAATGATGGTATTTTACAGAACCAGCTGTAGGCCATCATACTGCCAATGTTATGCCATCAGAGTTTTGGTGTGGGGCTGTCAGAATACTGTCAAGTTTCTTGCTATGTAAGGCAATTGGATGTCCTGGCTGGTTGGATCCACTTAAATTTGTTGTAGAGCATTAAAAGACCGCAACAATACCATGCAACTTTTGTCACAGCACCAATTAAGTTTTGTCAAGTTTTATCCCTGTATTTAGTAGTAAAATTAGCAAAACACCATCATGATCCTGTTATAAATTGTTAAGGGGGTCACTAATTTCAAGCTGCTGGTATTATGATGGTCTCTTGATGGTATCCTGATGGCTGATCTGGATTGGATCCACCTGTGGGACCAAGTTATTTGTCATAGGATGCAGCTCTAGAGCTTAATACCTACAAATTTTCCATATACTTTGCATTGCTGGTAACATATACATCTTGCAAGTATATGCTTTGTTGTCACTGCTATAGTTATGATTACATCTGAATATCAGCAAAATACTTTTTGGTACATAACTAATATATGCATTCTCCTTGCTGGATGGAAGGCTTCACAAGTACAAGATATAGTCCCCACAGACAGATATACACAGACCACCACCCTGAGTCAGTCTAAGTTTTATCAAGATATACTTAAAGAGCACCATACTGAAGATTGTAAGCAGAAAACCTTCTAATGAAGACAAGCCTTGGCTTGGTCAAAACTAAATCACATCAAAAGAGCACAGTTCTGTCTGAAAGCCCATATTCCCCTGACTAATTATAGGTTGACAGTTTCTAATGTAATATGCTTAGAGCACATCCAGATTTCTCATACTCAATGAGAGTTGTCAGCCTACAAAACTAAAACTACAGATCCTAGCATATTGCGGTAGTTAAACCTATCTTCAAATACTTTAAGGAACTGTTGAAATATACATATGGAATGCCTAAAAGAACTCTCAACAGGATCTCTTAGCATGCTCATATTGGGGACAAATTCTAATCAACAGATAATCCACCACATCATACAATTTCTTTGCCATCAAGGAGGAACTTCATGAAATTCTAGAACGCAACCAACCATAGCACTTTCCTTCACAGATGCCAGGTATATTGCAGCCCAGCAATACTCAGAGCAAGCAATGTGGTTACAAAAGCATCTCAAGTGTAAGGCTTAAGTCACAAAGCCCCTCCAACATTTTCTTACATAAAAGCTCCAGCAAATAGCATAGCTAGCTTCCTCTACTGTGCTCTAGTTGAAATGACTGCTGACATACTAGCTGGATCATAAGCCAAAGACAAATTAAATATTTTAAATTGCAATTTGGTCTAGTAAACATTGTTGTAAAAATTTGTAATTTCACCTAAGTATTCATTAAGTGAAGTCACTTAGATCATTACCTTCAAACTCTAGAGAATACTGACTACATTCCTTGTCAGGATATACTTGATATATTTTCACCACAATATCAGGTACCCAGAACATGAAAATCCTCAAAAATGTCTAAACAACTCCAAACCTTGCGCACATGCTCTTGGGACCTTCCAAAATCTATGCTAGGTGTTTGTTATGCAAAGACATTGTAAATGAGAAATTATTACTTATACATTCTATAAATCATGAAGTGAAAGCTACATAATGTACTTGTCTTCCCAAGCACTTCCAGTATCTCCAAGACTCTTACAAGACACACAAACATTGAGTTGAGTGGGAATGCTGAGTTATTTGTTATTTCACTTAGACACTGACCTTACTTAGTTGCTTAGAATATTGCCTGCAGATCTTAGAGAACTCTGACTATATTTCTTGCTACAATTCAGCTGAAATGTCTTTGCCTGAGCTCAGAGCATTTGACTTCATAAAGTTGTCCAAGCTGCCCCAAGCTTTGCAAGCATGTTATTAGGTTCTTCCTAAGCATATTCTACGTGTTTGTTTTACTAAGACTTTGTAAAAGTAAGAATAGTGATATACATTTAGTGAATCATGAAACAAGAATGCCATGATCTATTTATTCTTCCAGCCATCTTCAACATATCTAAAACTCTTACAATAGAAATTGACAACAGATAAAAGATCCAGATGTCAAAAGGCAAACCACTGTCCATACTGTGGCTGGCCAGGCTACTTTGTCAAGTCTTGGCCCAGCAGGAAGCCCAGCCTCAGAACCCTGCACTCTTGTAGTGAACAGTCCAATGTGAGGCTGTCAGGGAGCTCCAGTGACCATTTGAACTCACAGACTTGCAACCAAACCCTTCATTGAAAACTCATGACATTCAAGTGAAATCACATGAAGCTAAGTCCATCCAAACCTTCAAATGCCTGTCAACATTTGCATCCCTGGCTCCAGCCCAGCTCATATCCTTACCCTCCTAGATTATGGGCCCTTTACATGTTTTGCTGACTAACCCATTGTCTAGAGCACATAATCCATATCTTCTGAAATACTACTCCATCCAAATAAAAGTTGCGGATGGATGATTGCTGTCCTGAGGTGTTTTCCCTAAGAGAAATAATTGTGAAGATCCTGGCAAAAGGCCATCACAAAACTCAAATCCTATGACTAAGAGGTGTAGATGCAGTCAAGACACCATGCAAAGACCATTAACAAAAAATTCAACCTCATATTTCATACAAATATAGTAAAATATTTCAATACAACCATAGATAAGTATCTGTCAATTGGTTCTCTGCCAGTTCTCTCACCTTCTAATCCCAGACACTCAATAACCTTCTATATATATGTACATTGCCTGGCTGATGCCTCTGCCTCACACTCCTTACTTCCTGACTCAAGCAGTGCTCTAACTTTGAGCATACAAATTGGTTTATTTAGCTCAATCTTCAGTTGTAATACAATTGCCAAGTGTATTGTCCTATATAAGGCCCTATACCAATCACTAACATTAAGGCCAACTTCACGCTCAGCAATTAATATTATAAAGGTCCACCATTGAATAAGTGTTCTAGCCAAAATATCCTTGTTCCACAGATATAGTGGGAGCCCTATGGCTATATGCCATTGTCAGTTCATTTGTGTCCATACATCCAGGACTACAGCCAGCACTGCAAGGCTTAGCACCACATTTGCTAATGTTTGAGATGATTCCTTGTTATCATCAGGTGTCTTGCTGAGTCCTGCTCTTGGGGAAGTGCTGCAACCTTTTGCTGTACCTGATAATGCCTCAAAACTTCACTATGGGCATTGTAATAGCCTTCTAAGCTCTTAATATTGTTGCTTTGTCTGTCAGTGTGAGCTCCTATCTATCTACAATAAAGGATGCAGAGGTTGTGGTAGTTAAAATGCCTTTCTCTGCAGACTTGTCTACCTCACTGGAGTGCAGCTCAATTGACAGAACTTTTAATGCTTGGGAAATTATCATTGTATTATTGGTAACTTTTCTTGACTATTACAGAGTTCAGCCTGTTCCAGGCTTATGGCATCAACTAGTGATAATTGCAGCTTTTGTCTCACAATTCCCTGTTGCTAGCTTGGGTAGACTTTTTCCCTTCATCACTACCAGGTGCTTCACCTCTACTTTGTCTGTGAAGTTATTGTATGAAAATACATTTTCCCCTTCATATATGCAGCACTGGGGTATCTGTCTCTGCCTGCTTGTTCCTTACAGGCACTCTTCTGGCAACCTGATGTTACTTTGCCACAAGTTTTAGGCTTTCAGCCCTGGCTGTGACAGGATCCTCACAAAGTTGCTGCGTTCTATCACTGCCAGAGTGCACCTATAATGGGGACCAGAATGCAGCAAGGAGAAGGAATATATTTGCTAATTGCACAGAAGTTCTTTACAGACATTCAGGAGGTTTTTATGGCAAAGATGGCAGCAACTGGGCATATAATTGCAAGATGCATGTACCACCAGCAATATAAGGTATATGGTAACTTTGCAAGTATCACTCCGAAAAGCTGCAAAGTTAAGGTGATAAAGGTATGTCAATTGCAGCAGGTACATGCATATTTAGAGGTTAGTAAGTAGGGGCTATATTTTTTTGATTTGAACTATATGTGAAGTACTCAAGGTAGTAGTGAGTAAGCAAGTAAATAGGGGTGATTCTACACTGGTAATATAAATGGCACAAGGGAAGGTAGAAAAATAAAATACTACATGGTAAATTGGTACAGTGGCATTACACAGAACTGGCTGTAGGCTGCCATACTGCCATTAAAATGCCAGCAGGGGTTTGCCATAAAGCTATTGGAGCACCTTCAAGTAACTTGCCATATAAGGCAATTAGATGTATTGGCTGGTTAGGTCTACTCAGCTAATGTGGAGTGCATTAATTCTGTTTGAATGCCATGCAATTCTTGTCAAATAACTGCTTAAACACTGTCAAGTTTTCAACTTTATTCAACAGTAATATTGGCAAAATGCCATCACAATCCCATTGTAAGATTGTATGGAGGGTCAATAATACCAAGCTGCCAGTATTATAATGAACTTGTTGTAGGGTCCTGATGGCTGATCCAGATCAGATCCACCCATGGGACCAAATTAGTTTTCATAGGAATGTTGATTATCTTAAAATAAAGTAAGGACATTTTTTGATATGTGGTAATGGAAAGTATTCCATTACTACAATATCTCTAAACCAATATTGCACTCATTTCTTTATTTTGCTCTTTGCTATTGTAACACACAAGTGAAAGATCAAGAATTTCCAACTTTGATGAGCAAATGCTCCAGACCCTGACAAGCAATCCACCCAAGAACATTATGTCATACAGAGCACGTAGTAACCAACACATGTTTCAAATTACAGCTCATTTGAAGCAGTACTTAAGGAGTTATGACCAAAAGAGTCCAACTATTATATATACTATGCCTTATTGCTAGGATTACTATGGTGACTTTGATCGCATGTAGCTTTTGAACCAGCCAATCAAATCACGTGAGAATTACACAGGTGCTGCGCCTATGTCCAATCTGTGCCACTGCAAAATTTAAGCTTTGTATCACGTGTATTACTTGCGCAATTGCCCAAAAACTTTGATCCTTCAATATTTTCATATATATGACTTCCCCAGCTGAAAAATAAAGAGGGAGCCTCTCTTTCCAGAATCTCCACACTACAATTACAAGTTTAAAGGCTATAAGACTTCCCCTGCATCACTTGCACTGCTGAGTATTCTGACTTTGATCAGTACTACATCAGTAAAGAGACTGCAAAGCTCACAAGAATCCAATCTAAGTTCTACAAGAAGCTACCACTTTTCTGTTGGAAAAATCCCCTCTAAGAAACCCCTTTACTCTAAAGACACCCCTTTAGACACCCCTTTAGGTCTAAAGACCCCTTTAGAGACTTCTACAGCACACCCCTTTAGGCTAAAGGGGAGTTCAGAATTTCCATATTATGAAACATTTTCTCAGAAAGGAAAGTGACTTCCACATGAGGAAAAGTTACTACAAAAGTAAATAAGCCCATTAGTTGACAGAAGGTCAGAACACTGCTGTAGAAGTGATAAACACTGCCTACAGTATATTTTGAGCACAAGATTGAGGAAATTAGTGAAAGTTATATCTTCTATTGGTATATTAAACTCCCAATAAACTATTTCAGTATTAGCATACTGGAAGTTGTTGTATATTGTTGATTAGCCACTACATTGTAGAACAAGCCCCAAACTAATCATAATACAACACAACAGATAGATACATAAATCTTTAGAAGTTTCATTACTATATTGGTTCTTTTGTGACATCACAGGCTGCCATATACTCTGCTTTTGTGGTAGAAAGGTCTACACTTGGTTGCTCTCTTAAATTCTGTGAAATTGCTCCCTTACAGTAAAGAAAGGTATAGCCTGTGGTGGATCATTTGTCTTTGAGATTTTATACTCAATCAGCATCACAGTTTCCCACAAGTTCTTTTTCTGAATTCTTAGAGGAGAATCTTAAGCAGATAACTGCAGTTTCTCTTGGGTATCCAAAGTCTACTTGACTGCTGCAATACAATCAAATCAATATTCTCATTATACCGGCTGGCAGCTCCCACTGAGTATGAGATATCTGGATGTGTTCTAAGCATTTTATACATCAGACTGTTGACCTTTGATTGAGAAGGAAAGTAAGGGCCATCAGTTGTCACTAAGTTCTCTTGATTTAGCTGAGTTATACCCTAGTTGTGGTATGTCTCCATTGGTGTAGCTGCTGGTTTCCAGTCTCCTATTTAGTACTTCTTAGGTATATCTTGAGTATACTTGGACTGGCTTAGGGTGATAGATTGAATACCTCTGTCTATGGAGAACCTTATCCCTAAGTAGTAATTGAGTTCTCTTAGATTACACATCTTAAACTCCTAAGATAGGCAGGATTTAGTCACTTCTAAGGTTTCATTGGTCTTGGTGGCCATATTAAGCTCATCTACATATAGAACTGATACAACTGCATTTGCTCTATATGGCTTAGAGTAGATCCAATAGTCAGCAGTACACCTTTGGAAACTCAATGATTCCAAATAAGAATCTATATTGCAATTTCAGGCTAGCAGTGATTGCATTAAGCCATAAAGAGATATTTTAAACCTGCAGACCAAATGGGGGCTATTGTGACTAGCAAAACCATCAAGCTAGTCCAATTACACATTCTCACCAAGTTCCCCATTTAAATATGCAGCATTTACCAACATTTGATGTATAAAAGACTTATATTTGGCTATAATAGCCTATATTAATGCGACAGAATCTAATATGGCTACCATTGCAAAGATTTCATCATAGTCAAGTCCTTTTGTTTGAAAATATCCTTAGACCACAGGCCTTACTTTGTTTCTGTTGACTGTACTGCTAGCCTTATGTTTTGTCTCAAGGAGCAATCTCTATCCAATTGTTCCCTGGTGGATTAGTAATTTGAATAAGTCCTAAGTTTGATTTGCCCTCAGGGCCTGATACCCTTCAGACAATGAAAATCTCCAAGACTTTGTCCGCAGGCTATATAGGGCCTCTTTACAGTCTGGGGCTTGCCAATGTGGACTGAGTAGGCAGTGATTTAGTTCTTTGAGCTATTTGTGGTCAAGTTTGATTTCCTGATTTTTAATGATGGAATGATAACTTCAGGCATATTTCCTGGCAGTGGTTGAGGCTAAGCTGTAGTTTGAGAGTACTCTGGAATGAAAAAATATCCATTAATTGCTCTGATGCTGCCTGGCTATTGGCAGACTAGAGGTTGAATTTTGTAACAGCTTATGACATTTTTTGTCAGAATATTGAATATTCATCAAGCCACTCATTCGTGAGCTTGAGCAACTTCTTTGTCTTGGCATTCCAGTGTCTCTATGCTTTACCTTTATTTTAGTAGCTCCAGAATATGCATCATAAACATATTTGCTCAAATTTTGATGATTTCTAAGAAATTTCTTGGAATCTACTTTAAACACAAGTATTCTTAAATTATCTGTACTTGGTGTGTGTCCATTCAATGTGGCAAATGGTGTAGATTCATCAAACATTTGGTTATAACTGCTTTCCTCCAGGTATGCATCAGTGGTATATGATTCTGCCCCAAAAATATATCATAATTTGGGATTGTTGATCATATCTTTTAGCGTACAGAGTATGGATCCATTTACACATTCTGCCCATTCAAGTTGTTGTGGAATGTATGGTCAAATGATCACTTGCTTTATCTCATGAATTTTCAGAAGTTGATCAAGAGTTTTGAGGTGTAGTCTCCACTATTGTCAGCACATATTTTCTTGATTTTTCATAGGTTTCTCTCTCCACCATGGCTTTAGACTCCCAGAGTTTCAACAAGCTTACTTCCTCTCTTTCCATGAAGTAGAACTAGGTGTATCTTCTATAATCATCAATAAAAGTGATCAAATACTTCATCCTGCCTAAGTATAAATATTCCTTAGGTCCATAAAGCTTGGGGTAAATAAGATCTAATAATTACTTAATCTTCAATAACACAGAGCTCTTGAACAGTTGTCTGGCTTGTTCCCATACATGCCAGTGTCACAGTTCTTCAATTTAGCTGGCAGATAAGTTCTTACTCCAGAAACAAGCTAATCTTTAATTGTTCTGCACAAATAATCAAATTTGATTTATCAGTACTACTGTGGCAAGGTATTAGGGTTTTGTCATTGAAGTTACTTATATTGGCTTCCTGACATGCTGGAATATAAGTCAGCTTGTATAATTTCTGGTCTCTGATATGCAAAGCAATACAGGTACCATTTTGGTCAGTGATCCTGTATCCAGCATTGTCAATGCTGAAACTGAGTTCTTCTGATGTGGCCTTGCTCACAGTTAGTAGGTTGTTAGCTATTGCTGGAACCTAGAGTACTTCTTTGAAGGTAAGTGTGAGACTTCCTTCACTGCTTCTGGGGGTTACAAGTATATTTCCTTCTCCAAATGAATCAAATGTTCTATTGTTACCTATGAGATGCTTCTTGCTTGGGATTTGCTGGTACTGAGTAAAACATTCTTTTGGGGTGTGAAGTGTTGAGATGCTGCAGAGTCAGCATACCACATCTGAGAGTCCTTGTTTGTGATTATGCCTAGTGCAGATGTGATTAGTCCATTTTCTATTGTTACAGCATTTCCATACGCAGGTTTTTTTGTTAGTTGTCTCTCTTTTCAAGGCAATGATCTGATATGTGTCCTTTCTGTTTGCAGTAGCTGCAATGCAGATTGCTGTTGCCTTTAATAGATTTTGTGGTACCTCCTTTGTTGGTAATCATTACATATCAGAGCATTTTCTTCCTTCTTCTTCTTGGCACTTCATTATATTATATTATAATCCAGCAGTCTTCCAAATACATAAATCAAAGTCAAATCTTCAGTTATGGACTGTGGGGCTAATACAAGGCCCTTAAACATGTCTGACAGGCTATACAGGATAGTGATTATCATATCCTCATCAGCAGTTGTTAGAACCAGAGATTCCCTCTCATCCTCAAGCAGAGTAATTCTGCTGAATAGATTTTTCATTGTGTTTCCTGGCAGCGTTTTTGTAGTGAATAACTCTTGTCTGAGACATATCTTCTGAGCAGCTGAGTGTGACTGGTATGTGTCTTCCAATGCCTTTCAGCGTTTGTTTGCTGTTTTTGCTCTCAAGCATTAAATTAGCAATTTCTCTGTAACTTTGAGGCAAGAGCAGTTGAAGGCACTATGTTCTTACTTCTGGTAGTTTGCTAGTTCTGCTTCTAAATTTCTAGGAGGGCATTCTTCTCCCATGAGAGTACCCCAAAGGCCTCTTTCTTGTAGCAGCATCTTCACCTTCACCTTCCACTTGGTAGTTAGATCCATACAACTTTTCAGATGAGGTAAAAAATCCTATAATGGTAGTGGTAATCATTGAAGAAAGTGACAGCCTGGGGCTCTAACAAGTTGTAGAGCCTTGGGGATAATGGAATTCATCAGGAGAACAAGTACATTATGGGTTTTTCACTCAAGGATAAATTGAATTTAAAGAAAGTGTTTATAATTTACACAATGTTGGCATAGCCAACACATGGGATAGGGCTAGCAAGATCTCAAGAGCATGTGTTTCAAAGCATGGGGCTGCTTAGAAAACTTTGAGAATTTTCATGTTTGGGGGACCTGATATTTTGGTTAGAATATTCCAAGTGAGACCCAACAAGGAACGTGGTTGGTGTTCTTTAAGATTTGTAGGTAATGATCTAGATGGCTAAGTTTGGTTAGTATTTTGATGGAACTGTTGAAATATTAGAGAGATATATTGGAAGTGAATTGGAGAATTAGAAGATTTACATGATAATCACTTGGTGTTTTATTGAGTTGCAACACAGTATTTATACTTATTGCAGAACTACGTAAATGTAACTATTTGGTCATTATTAGGGGAGTCACAGGAGTACATGTGCCAAGTTTCAGCTCATTTGGACAAGTTTCAGATTTTCCTAAAATTCTGTACTTCTCTAATTCCTAATAATTAGTAAATATCTTACAAACTAATTTCCATGTTGATAATCTGAAATATATCATTTCACTAAGTGCTAGTTCATAATATATTAATAATTAGGTGGACTCCTAATTATTTCAACACTCCCACTCACATAATATATTCATATACTTATGAACTTGCTGTGGTGTTGTGTATCTTGCGGTTGAAATTAAACCTGCAATTAACCATCTAACCTATTGGACTAATGTATTCTCCAATATATGTTAAGGACTGCATATTATCTGTAATAACTAAGTATAAGTCCATACTGTTAATTACATTCTTCAGATCAAATTGCTTTGAGTCTGAACTCTGATCTCATCACAAATATCTATGAATGAGTATCATCAATTTGATTGGAGTAAAACTTTTTAGATACTGGTCAAATCCCGGCATAGTTTGTATCATCAGAGAGCTGCATTCTCAGGCTATCTTTTGTTTTATTTGAGTAAAATTGGTCAATAATTGGCAAAGTTAGGATGTGGTCTTCTCTCCAGTAGATCTGGATCATCCACAGTTCCGGTCTATAGTCTGATTCACTTAGACTATCCTCCATATATCCATAACTGGATCTGGATAGTAACTTTCCTCATATACTCCATATATGATCTGCTGAGACCAACAACTGGTCAGCATTGTAGTTGCCTTATTCTTCACCGGTTGATCAAGTATTTCCTCTTCCAGACTAGTGCCTTCAATGGTATCTAGCCTAGCTTTTCTTCATTCCTGATCTGGGATATTGTACTCCCACTGAAGCTACGTCTTCTGGTGCTTCCTGCCTTCTAAAACTGACTGAGATAGATCATATATATCCTTCTGATCAAGGTATAACTTTCTTGGACTGATATCACTGTTATGGTATTGAGATCTTCCCTTTGCATCTTAATAGGCTTGATTTGGTATCACAGCATACCACAGCTTGATTGGCAGCTATTCATAGAGGCCTAATCCTAAACAGGATAGATATGGTCTCATATGTACTATTGCGCTTCAACAGTACAACCTGATCTGGCACTTTCCAATTGCATAAATCTACCATAATGGCTCTGATAAGCCACTGTTACTTCTGATAGAACTTTCCAGCATAGAGCTCAGTTGACAGTGCAAATAGACAAGTCCATGATCTTCTGGACCCATTATAACCCTTAGGTTGGCCCTTGGTACCACTTCTCTAGCCTCCACTGCAAGTATGTTGACTTCATTGTTCACCGTAATTGTGATGTTGCCTCTGTGTAGATAGGTTCTCTTGGACTGCTCTGCTGCTTTCCTTAGCAACAATACTCCACTATCCTTGTGTGGTAGGATAACTGGATCATATCTAGTGTGCTAGATAGTCCAAATCTGGCTTAGGTATCACCTAACTCCATTTAGAAACTGACAACTTTTTGGCAGGAGGTTTTTGCTCCATATCTGGTCTTAAAGATGCTGGTTGCTGGAATTTCCTTATTGATCTAGATCTGGACCATGCAGGTAGCATATCCACGGTTTGTTTGATCTCCCAGAGTGTTCAAGAACCTCCTGACCTCAAAACATATCTATTCTGAGATGTTTCAACCAAATCGGTCATCCATTTGGATCTGGCATAACTTTTCACAGGCTTGATCAAATTTTATCAAATAAACTTCCTTAAAAAGCCATTTCTCTCAGCATCTTGGTGGCAGATATCATCATTGCAGCTTGGCCCGTAGCTGGGAGCTGTAAGTAAGTTGATCTGATCAAAATAGCATGATTAACATCCAATCCAATTTAATATAAATGATCCTTCATCACTGTATGTATGTGATATATGTACTAGTGTAGGGCAACTAGTACACTCCTTGATAGTACTTCATGCATATTCTATAGTGTATATAGAGACTATATGCATATACTTTGGTCAAGGTCTCCGGTAGCACTTTTCTTGATGGCGGTAGATATTCCATGCTTCAACATATATGGATGTATCTCCTCCCACTGTATCTGATACTTGATGTAGACATGTAGCTTGTCTAATAAGTGTCTCACAGAGCCTCAGGATCATTGGTACTGGAAATAGTACCACTGATATATCATGTGTACCACTCCTAAGTTGGCATATCTGAGATCACTGATCTTTGGCCAAATATATAAGTATTATATATCATTTTGATCCTCAGAGTTTGGGCAAGCTGATCCATATATCTGTCAGCAAATTCAACTCTAGACCAGGGCAGCAGGTGGCATCAAAGTGTTTGCGCATCATTTCATTTCAAGTGACTACAGACTTATGTAAATTCACTGCAGCAATGTGGGCATTTCATCGACTGAAATAGTCTAATCCAAACCCAGGTATATGTGGATCTTCAAGATAGATCCATCATGTGGTGATATGTTGTGTTGTATTATGATTAGTTTGGGGCTTGTTCTACAATGTAGAGGCTAATCAACAATATACAACAACTCCCAGTATGCTAATACTGAAATAGGTTATTGGGAGTTTGATATACCAATAGAAGATATAACTTTCACTAATTTCCTCAATCTTAGGCTCAAAATATACTGTAGGCAGTGTTTATCACTTCTACAGCAGTGTTCTGACCTTCTGTCGACTAATGGGCTTATTTACTTTTACAGTAACTTTTCCTTATTTGGAAGTCACTTTCCTTTCTGAGAAAATATTTCCTAATATGGAAATTCTGAACTCCCCTTTAACCTAAAGGGGTGTGTTGTAGAAGTCTCTAAAGGGGTCTTTAGACCTAAAGGGGTGTCTAAAGGGGTGTCTTTAGAGTAAAGGGGCTTCTTGTAGTGGTCTCTAAAGTGGACTTTACACTAAAGGGGTGCCTAAAGGGGCTTCTTTAGAGTAAAGGGGTTTCTTAAAGGGGTGTCTAAAGGGGTGTCTTTAGAGTAAAGGGGTTTCTTAGAGGGGACTTTTCCGACAGAAAAGTGGTAGTTTCTTGTAGAACTTAGATTGGATTCTTGTGAGCTTTGCAGTCCCTTTACTGATGTAGTACCAATCAAAGTCAGAATACTCAACAGTGCAAGTGATGCAGGGGAAGTCTTATAACCTTTAAACTTGTAATCGTAGTGTGGAGATTCTGGAAAGAGAGGCTCTCCCATTATTTTTCAGCCGGGGAAGTTATATATATGAAAATTTTGAAGGATCAGAGTTTTTGGGTGATTGCGCAAGCAATACACATGATACAAAGCTAAATTTTGCAGTGGCGCAGATCGGACATAGGCGCAGCACCTGTGCAAATTTCACGTGATTTGATTGGCTGGTTCAAAAGTTACACGCGATCAAAGTCACCATAGTAATCCTAGCAATAAGGCATAGTATATATAATTGTTGGACTCTTTTGGTCATAACTCCTTAAGTACTGCTTCAAATGAGCTGTAATTTGAAACATGTGTTGGCTACTACGTGTTCTGTATGATATAATGTTCTTGGGTGGATTGCTTGTCAAGGTCTGGAGCATTTGCTCATCAAAGTTGGAAATTCTTGATCTTTCACTTGTGTGTTACAATAGCAAAAAGCAAAATAAAGAAATGAGTGCAATATTGGTTAAGAGATATTGTAGTAATGGAATACTTTCCATTACCACAGATAATAAGGATAATAGCATTAATACATATATCATGTAAGATGCCCCTTATTGATATTGACTCCTAGCTGGGATTACGCATTTTCTCAAAGCTTCATCCTTCTGCATATTCCATAACTTTGAAATTTGTCAAGCATGATCTCCTTGCCATATGACCTTTTTCTTTGCTTAGTGTCTTCTTTAAGGGCAAAGGCCTCTCTCTCCAAAACAATATATCCCATCTAGCAGTTCTTTGCAGTGGCAGTACTTTTCTGTCTTTTGTAACTTCAGGTAGACCAGGCAGTCTTTCTCCAGAATAAAGACACAGCACTAGAGCAAAGTAGACAACCAAGATAAAGCAAGCTTGGGGCTCATAACCTGTTGAAATATTAGAGAGATATATTGGAAGTGAATTGGAGAACTAGAAGATTTACATGATAATCTCTTGGTGTTTTATTGAGTTGCAACACAGTATTTATACTTATTGCAGAACTACGTAAATGTGACTATTTGGTCATTATTAGGGGAGTCTCAGGAGTACATGTGCCAAGTTTCAGCTCATTTGGACAAGTGTCAGATTTTCCTAAAATTCTGTACTTCTCTAATTCCTAATAATTAGTAAATAATTTACAAACTAATTTCCATGTTGATAATCTGATATATATCATTTCACTAAGCGCTAGTTCATAATATATTAATAATTAGGTGGACTCCTAATTATTTCAACAGGAACTACAAATTTATACAACATTACCAGCTCTGTAACTACTACTACCATGATAGTGGTAAGATTCTGTCCTAGATGTTTCTGCTTGATCTTACTTTTTATGCTCAGAACAGTAGATTTCTTTCTTCATCAACACCAGGTATTGCTCCAGATATATTGCTCTCAGTGGATGTCTTCCTATACAAATACAAAGTTCATTAGTGTTAATTTTGACTATTTTACCCATTTTACAGTTTTCTCCTATAAATGACACTTGTGTGTATTTATCTGTCAATATGCTGAGTCTCCTTGGATATCCAAATGTATACACTATTATCACTGTGGAATAATATAATATCTCATAGCAGAGCTTCTGCATCCTGCTAAACATATCTCTCCTTGGCTACTTATAGACTGCCAAACACTCTAATCTCTAACAGTCCTCTTGTCAATAAGCTAAATCTGCCACACACTTCTGACCTCTATTGAATTGGTGCATCATTTCAGTGAGCTGGGAACAAAAGCTTCAAGGGTAATTGTTGCACAAATTATGGGATGAAACCTTGTAGGGCAATGGTTCTTGGAGCGGAAGAGAAGCCTAACAAGGGATCTCTCTGAGTAGATTGGGGTGGATAGTCCTCAGTACTTAGTACAGATTGCCTCTGATATTTCACAAGGAAATACAATGGTAGTGACAGGATTAATGGAAAAAGACTACTACAATGATTAAGTCAAGTGAATGTTGATAAGTACTTAAGTGGGGATGGGTTGAGCTGATTTGGCACTATCAGCTTTTGCTCCAACAAATACCCTCTATCACAAGTATCTCTGATTTCAAATTGATTCCATATTCCAGCCAATGACTAATAGCTTGCCAACTTTGCTGCAGTTGCATGCTGACTTCTATATGTTCTCTCTGTTGGAAGAAGATGTTCTTAGTGTTGCTGTTTGGGTAATAATAACGTGCTGAGTTATGGAGTAAATCCCTTGGATTTCACACATTTAACAGCTACATTTTCCATTGTGCCCAGAAATGCTAGCTATCTTGCTGATGGCTAAGGTATCTCCAATGCAGATAACTCAATGTGCTCTGACAGAATGGCCTTACACCTTTATTCTTCTGGAGAGCATACAAAATTCATCAAGTAATGAATACCAGTAGCCATCCAGGTTGAGTGATGATTTAGGCCCAGATATCAGTGATACTTCCATTGTATATCTGCACCAAGATGGCAAGATTTTGTGAGCTTTACCTTTGGCACTGTTTTTGTGCTTGAAAGAATTAATGATGTACATTTGCTGTACATTGGGAAATGGCTCAATTTTTGGCTGTCACATTGAGCTAATTGAATTCCTTCTATGTGGCCTAGAAACTGTGTTCTCTACCCAGGATATTGATTGCTCTATGTGTATTGTTCACTCTCCCTGTCTCTGGAATATTACCTGATTTCACAGTCCATTGCACTTATCTGATCTGCTACTGTACCTACTTGCCTCATCAATGCTCTGGTACAAGCTGACAACATACTTGCTAATACTTATGGTGGTGATGTTTTGATGGGAATTTGCTGGTCTTCCACTAAAGATACTGTTCTAGCTACATTCTCCTCAGTCTTAGTAATATGAGCAGCTTGAAGCTCTGCGGAGATTCTCAGTTACCTACATGACTGAGAGAATGTGGAGTTGGCATTATTACCTTCAGCAGGCACACAGTCCACATGACCTTTTTTGGATGCAGCCCTGTTTGTTCCAATGAATTTTAGAGCAAGCTGCTTTCCCAACCATACTTCTGCTGCTGTCAGCCATTTGATCTTGTTGCAAACCAGTTAACTTTGCTTTATCATTTGGTGGCATATATATGGAATTGAGTGAAACTAAATAGGAAATAGTGTTACCTATATGTGTGCATGTGGTACCACAGCTTCATTTATAATGCTTACTTTGGTGTGTCATTATTAAACCTTACATTTGTGTAAATGCAATGTCTCAGTCATAAGACACTATCAAAATCACCTGAGCATTGACAAGAAGTAATAAAATAGTGCAACATTGTTGAGTGTTAAGATGTTTGCCCCATAGAGAAGACTACCCTGATTCAATGCTCTCATAGCAGACAAAAATGACCATATGGCTAGTATGATAAGCCTCTTAGCCATAGAGCCTGCAGACAACTTAGGAAGTATTATAAAGATCATAGCCATAATATTGCCACACAAGTCATCTTTGAGCACTTATCAGTCACTTCTGTACCAACAGTGTCTTGCCAGCCACTTGACACCTCTATTACAGCACCCAGATGCTTGTGCTATCTTGAGCAAACCAGCTTAGGTGAGTTTGTCAAATATTTTGGCCCTCCTGAGCCCTCTGATTATGGCTGGGGAGTGAACTATCTGAAGAAGAAGGCTCACAAACAAGCTGTGAGCCTATTTACCCTCATTACAGTACCCTGCATGAGCCCAGCTAAACTGCAATATGCAACAAGACAACATCTAGGGAAAAATTGCCTGTTACAAATCTTAATATAAGAGTTGTAAAGGGATAGGGAGTTTAGCTAGTATTGTATTCACTAAAACTTGAACTGATTTTTTTGAAATTCCATAGGTTGTGAATGATGACTCATTTAGCTGCATCATCATAACCCAATAAGATCCTATTTAATATATCTATTTCCGTCTGACAAAGATTTGGTGAGTCATTTGCTGACTAATGCTACTGATTTGATAAATAACACTGATATACTGATAGGCTAAGCATTAAACTAGTGGATTTGACTAACAGCTGATCTTGCTTAAACATTTAAGCAGCAGATCATAACATGCCAAGAAAACTTTGTGAAGCCAAGTGAGCCCAGTAATCCATAACTGGTGTAAGATACAATTTTGTGGATAGTGTGAGGGTATACTTCTACTAATATAAGTAATGGGGGCATTGAGGATTTATTGCTACTTCTTACCCAAATCATATTGGGATGCAACCTATAATGTTCTTAGCATAAATGAAAATTGTCACAGCTGGCAACATAAGACCCAGAGACTGTTCTGATACCAGCATATATCAACAGTTGCATGGTATTTACATCACAAACTGGTACTTTAGAAGTTGTTCAACTTGCCAGTAAACTGCCACACCAGGAGGAAAACATTGTACATGCTCCAGATATATAACCATATGTTGTCTAAGGAAGTTCATGCAAACTAACAACTATTGTGAAGCTACAGAGCGCTACATTCAGTATTGATCAACCACAAACATTGCTGGGATAATTGATGGCAAACATTACAAACAACTAAACAGTAAGGGCTGCTTTGAAGGTATGCTCATGTTGAAATAATTAGGAGTCCACCTAATTAATAATATATTATGAACTAGCACTTAGTGAAGTGATATATTTCAGATTATCAACATGGAAATTAGTTTGTAAATTATTTACTAATTATTAGGAATTAGAGAAGTACAGAATTTTAGGAAAATCTGAAACTTGTCCAAATGAGCTGAAACTTGGCACATGTACTCCTGAGACTCCCCTAATAGTGACCAAATAGTCACATTTACGTAGTTCTGCAATAAGTATAAATGCAGTGTTGCAACTCAATAAAACATCTAGTGAATATCATATAAGTCTTCTAATTCTCCAATTCACTTCCAATATATCTCTCTAATATTTCAACAGCTCATGTCTTTCCCTTGGCACTTGATGGAGCTCACTGAACAAGTACACTGCAAGCTAATCCTACCAGCCACTAATGCTAATCAACCTGAATCTGCTGCCAATCTAGCTGTAACAGAGAACAACTCCTATAGTAGTCTCACTAGTATACAGGCCTAAATCACTGTTCAACCTTCAAAGCTGCCTGCATCAGCAAGATAGCCAGCTTTCAGGGCACAATGGAATGTATTGCTGATGAAATGTTTGAGATCCAGGCAATTACACCCAAACTCACATCCATAAAAATTATTCAGACACAAATACTAAAAGCTTCATCTACCCTCAGAGAGAATGTAGAGAAGTCAGCACACAAATATAGCAAAGCTGGAATGCTATGAGTCATTGACACAATTATGGAATGAATCCAGAAACTCAAAATAGAGGAAGTCTGATAGAGCAAAAGCATTCTATTGGGAACAAAACATTTGCCCTTCAGCAAGATCCTTATAATAACAACTATGCTGCTCATGGGGTACTTTAAGCATGATATGGATATGTATTTTTTCAGGTTGCCCACTGAGTCAATTTCTATTTAGAGTACATTGGAAGCATAGGGCATCATTTGTTGACTTATTCATATACTTATGAACTTGCTGTGGTGTTGTGTATCTTGCGGTTGAAATTAAACCTGCAATTAACCATCTAACCAATTGGACTAATGTATTCTCCAATATATGTTAAGGACTGCATATTATCTGTAATAACTAAGTATACGTTCATACTGTTAATTCCATACTTCAGATCAAATTGCTTTGAGTCTGAATTCTGATTTCATCACAAATATCTATGAATGAGTATCATCCATTTGATCAGAGTAAAACTTTTCAGATAGTGATCAAATCCCAGCATAGTATGTATCATCCAAGAGCTGCATTCTCAGGCTATCTGCTCTTTCTTATTTGAGTAAAATTGGTCAATAATTGGCAAAGTTAGGATGTGATCTTCTCTCCGGTAGATCTGGATTATGCACAGTTCCGGTCTATAGTCTAATTCACTTAGACTATCCTCCATATATCCATAACTGGATCTGGATAGTAACTTTCCTCATATAGTCCATATATGATCTGCTGAGACCAATAATTGGTCAGTATTGTAGTGGCCTTATTCTTCACCGGTTGACCAAGTATTTCCTCTTCCTGACTAGTGCCTTCAATAGTATCTAGCTTAGCTTTTCTTCATTCCTGACCTGGGATATTGTACTCCCACTGAAGCTACGTCTTCTGGTGCTTCCTGCCTTCTAAAATTGACTCAGATAGATCATATATATCCTTCTGATCTAGGCATAACTTTCTTAGACTGATATTGCAGTTACAGTATTGAGATCTTCCCTTTACATCTTGATAGGCTTGATTTGGTATCACAAGATACCACAGCCTGATTGGCAGCTATTCATAGAGGTTTCATCCTAAACAGGATAGATATGGTCTCATATGTACTGTTGCGCTTTAAACAGTACAACCTGATCTGGCACTTTCTAATTGCGTAAATCTACCATAACAGCTCTGATAAGTCACTGTTACTTCTGATAGAATTTTCCAGCATAGAGCTTGGTTGACAGTGCAAATAGACAAGTCCATGATCTTCTGGACCCATTATAACCCTTAGGTTGGCCCTTGGTACCACTTCTCTAGCTCCAACTGTAAGTAAGTTGACTTCATTGCTCACCGTAATTGTGATGTTGCCTCTGAGTACGTAGGTTCTCTTGGACTGCTCTGCTGCTTTCCTTAGCAGCAATACTCCACTATCCTTGTGTGGTAGGACAACTGGATCATATCTAGTGTGCTAGATAGTCCAAATCTGGCTTAGGTGTCACCTAACTCCATTTAGAAACTGACAACTTATTGGCGGTAGGTTTTTGTTCCATATCTGGTCTTAAAGATGCTGGTTGCTGGAATTTCCTTATTGATCTAGATCTGGACCATGCAGGTAGCATATCCACGGTTTGTTAGATCTCCCAGAGTGTTCAGGAACCTCCTGACCTCAAAACATATCAATTCTGAGATGTTTCAACCAAATTGGTCAACCATTTGGATCTGGCATAACTTTTCACAGGCTTGATCAAATTTGATCAAATAAACTTCCTTAAAAAGCCATTTCTCTCAGCATCTTGGTGGCAGATATCATCATTGCAGTTTGGCCTGTAGCTGGGAACTGCAAGTAACTTGATCTGATCATAATAGCATGATTAACATCTGATCAAGGTTAATATAAATGATCCTTCATCACTGCATGTATGTGATATATATACTAGCATAGGGCAACTAGTACACTCCTTGATAGTACTTGATGCATATTCTCTAGTGTATATAGAGACTATAAGCATATACTTTGGTCAAGGTCTCCGGTAGTACTTCTTTTGATGGCGGTAGAAATTACATGCTTCAACATATATGGATATATCTCCTTTCACTGTTCCTGATACTTGATGTAGACATGTAGATTGTCTAATAAGTGTCTCACAGGGCCTCAGGATCATTGGTACTGGAAATAGTACCACTGATATATCATGCGTACCACTCCTAAGTTGGCATGTCTGAGATCACTGATCTTTGGCTAAATATATAGGTATTATATATCGTTTTGATCCTCAGAGTTTGGGCAAGCTGATCCATATATTTGTCTGCATATCTAACTCCAAACTAGGGCAGCAGGCAGCATCAAAGTATTTGCGCATCATTTCATTTCAAGTGGCTACTGTTGAAATATTGGACTATTTGGTATCATTCAGCAGCTAAAAACTTACTTAACAATTCTAGGCTAGTCTTAGTCACTGTAGGACTCATGTACTGCCTTAACTTTGCCACTTTCTCCAGATATATGATCTTATGATTATTCCCCTATAGTCAGGATCAAATTGCACTATTACCAAACATTATGTACTAACCCTGAAACTGTTACAGAATGCTCCTGAATATTGAGAAACCCTCCCTACTTAGTGTTGCAGCTGTATTACTTCTACAAAGGTATAAATACTGAGCTTCTTTATGAATAAACAACAGTTCAACTATTATCACTATTTCTTGATAAGTTCCTTATATCCAAATCACTTCTTAAATTGCAACAGGTTATGAGCCCCAATTGCCTTAATCTATTCTAAAGATGACTTCTACCAGCAAACAAAGCAATACCAACATCTTCCCTGTAAAGGAGAGGTTTGATGGGAAGAACTACAGACTTTGGAGAATCAAGATGCAGATCCACCTTGAGGAAAGAAAGCTTTGGAACATAGTAACAGGAAAGGAAGTTGAGCCCAAAGGAACAGCAGAAGATGTGGAGAAGTTTCAAGAGAAGGAGAGAAAGGCCTTCAATGCAATATGCATCAATGTGCAAGACTCCTTAATTGGACAAATCCATGCCTCAAATACTGCCAAAGCAGCATGGGAATCCTTAGAGAAGATCTTTAGAGCAAAGTCAGTATCAAGCAAGCTTTATTTGAAACAAAAGTTCTTCAACATGAGAAAAAAGCCAGATGATGACATGCTACAACTCATTACCAGAATGGAGACACTTGCAGAAGAACTTTACAGTATTAATGCTGGTGTAGATGATGAAGAAAAGATACTCTGTCTGCTTTGCAGCCTACCAGAGGAGTATGAGCCACTCATACTTTCTTTTGAAAGCAGAGAAGACAACTTGACTTTAGACTATGTCAAAGGAAGACTTCTCCATGAAGAACTCACACGTAATGATCAAGCAGAGAAAATTGAAGATAATGCTTTATTCAGTTCAGAAAGGCATACAGAAAAGAAGGGAAAGCAACAAAACCAAAGAAAACCTGGCTGCTGTAACTACTATAAGAAGCCAGGACACTGTGCAAGAGAATGCAAGAAGAAACAAGCAGACAAAAAACAGAAACTAGAGCAGGCAAATCATATAACTATTGATGAACAGTTATTTGTCACTGTACAAGAGAGTGCAAGTAACCGAAGTAATGAATGGTATATTAACTCTGGAGCATCACAGCATATTTGTGGTATAAAGGATTGGTTCAGCAACTTAAAGACTATTCCCGTAAGAAAGGTTTATCTGGGAGATAACTCTGCATTGGAAGCTACCGCCAGTGGGTCTATACAACTAAATATGAGTGATAACTCAGGGGCAACAACAGCAAAACTGACTGATGTACTCTATGTGCCTGGAATAGCTAAGAACCTACTCTCAGTCAGTAAAGCAACTACTCAGGGACTGAAATTTGTTTTTACTAAGCTGAGCTGCTCAATATTGAGTGAAAATGGACAAGAATTAGCTTTGAGAATCAGAGATCACAATATATACAAGTCACAATGCAAGATTATTGTACCTGAGTATGTCAACATTGCTGAAACTGATGAAAACAACTGGGAGACGTGGCATAGGAGGCTAGGACACATAGGGGAACAGAAAATGAGCCAATTGGTGAAAAATCAGCTTGTTTTGGGCCTAAAACACTCAATTCCAATCAAATTTAATGTTTGTAAGGGATGTTCATATGGCAAACAAGCTAGGCAATGTTTCAAGAGCTCAGAAGGCATCAATACCACCGAAATATTGGCTATTGTACACTCAGACATATGTGGCCCCATGAGAACACTGTCCTTTGGAGCCAAGAGATACTTTATGACGTTTATTGATGACAAGACAAGATATACATGGGTGTACTTCCTCAAAACAAAGGATGAAGCTTTAGAGACGTTTAAGCACTTCAAGAACATGGCAGAAACACAAACTGGGTGTAAATTGAAGGTACTACGAAGTGACAATGGAGGAGAATACTGCTCAAAGGAGCTTGCAAAATACTGCTTGTCTACTGGTATACTTCAACAGACCACAGTTCCTCATACTCCACAGCAAAACGGAGTAGCAGAACGTGCAAGTAGAACAATAGTGGAGATGGGAAGATCTATGCTACATGATAAGGGAATGGACTACAAGTTTTGGGCTGAATCTGTTGCTACCGCTGTATACATCAAGAACAGATGCCCAACAACAGCACTACGTGATTCTACACCCTTTGAAGCATGTACAGGCAAAAAACCAGATCTCCAGCACCTCAGGATCTTTGGCAGTGATGTTTTTTATCACATTCCTGACAAAAAACAGTCAAAGTTGGAACCAAAGAGTAGAGAAGGGATCTTTCTTGGGTATTGTGAAGATACTAAAGGGTATAGAGTGTATGATGGCAAAATTCAGAGGCTGATCAAGAGCATGGATGTTGTATTTGAGGAGATTTCAGATCAGAAAGCCACGGAAATCATTGGCCAGCTGCCTGATGATGCAATCAACACAAATGAAGAAGATACGTACCAAATCCAGCCAGAGATGAAAGATACTTCTACCAGTTCCAGATCAGAACAGATTATCCCAGTTAGGAGATCTACCAGAATAAGAAATGCCCCTGGATCCTGGTGGCAGACATCCAATGATCATGAAGAAGCTTATCTTGCCTTATGTGCCAAACCTCAGAATCTGGAACAGGCAATGCAAGGTCCAGATGCTACTAAGTGGCAACAAGCCATGAAGGAGGAGTACTGATCACTGATCAAGGCAAAAACGCGGGAACTGATAGATTTACCAAATGGGAGAAAGCCAATAGGATGTAGATGGGTCTACAAGATCAAGATAACCTCAAATGGTGCCGTTGATAAGTACAAGGCTAGATTGGTAGCTAAAGGCTATTCCCAGATCCAAGGACTAGACTTTAAGGAAACATTTGCTCCGGTTGCCAAGTTTAACTCTATTAGGACAGTTCTAGCCCCGGCAGCTGTACACAGTCTAGATCTACACCAAATGGACGTCAAAACAGCCTTTCTAAATGGGGATTTGCAAGAAACTATATATGGAGCAACCAGAAGGTTTAACCAATCCAAAAACCCCCATAAGGTGTGCAAATTTAGAAAATTGTTGTATGAGCTTAAGCAGGCACCCAGAGCATGGTATAACAAGATTGACACATATCTAGAGGAAATTGGGTTCTCTTGTAGCACTGGAGATCACGGTATATATATGAAACAGCTCAAAAAGGGTGTGATCATCCTAGTTCTTTATGTGGATGACCTAATTATAGCTACAAGTGATCAAGAGGCACTTAAACAGATGAAATCAGATCTCTTCAGTAAGTTTGAGATGAAAGATCTTGGAAAATTGAGCTATTTTCTTTGATTGAGGTCAAATTTGACATACCTACGCAGAAAATTGTGCTGAATCAGTCTAGGTACATCAGGGACATTCTTAGACGCTTCAAAATGGAAAATTGCAAACCTGCAGCAACCCCTATGGACAATAACCTGAAATTAAGCAAATCTCAGCCAGTTATAGATGCAAACGGCTCAAATATGGACCAAAACTTTCCCTATCAATCAATGGTCAGTAGCCTAATGTACTTGATGGTGTCTACATGTCCAGATATTGCAGTAGCAGTTGGAATAGTCAGTCAATTCATGCAGAATTATGGATCAGATCAAATTGCAGCAGTTAAGCGGATTTTCAGATATCTACAAGGTACCATAAATATGGTACTGGAATACTCTGGAGCAGCTAATAGGCAAATATTTGATGGTCATAGTGATTCAGATTGCGGTAGGGATCTGATCGACAGACGCTCTACCACAGGCTATGTATTTCTTTATGCTGGTGCAGCTATTACTTGGAATTGCAAGAAACAACCAACTGTGGTACTATCTACAACTGAAGCCAAATATATGGCTGCATGTCAAGCAACTAAGGAGGCTATATGGCTACAAAAATTATTCAAAGACTTAGGTTTTAATTCAGGTGAACCAACATGTATTTACAAGGATAATCAAAGTTGTATTTCATTAGCTAGAAATCCTACTAATCATGCCAGAACTAAGCACATTGATATACAGCATCACCTTGTGAGGGAAGCTGTAGAAAATAACTTAGTGGAGCTGGTTTACTGCCCAACTGACAAAATGGTGGCAGACATATTGACAAAACCACTAGCTAGGCTACAATTTGAGATCCTTAGAGAGAAATTGGGATTAAGAAATTATTTAGTTGAGGGGGAGTGTTGAAATATTGGACTATTTGGTATCATTCAGCAGCTAAAAATTTACTTAACAATTCTAGGCTAGTCTTAGTCACTGTAGGACTCATTTACTGCCTTAACTTTGCCACTTTCTCCAGATATATGATCTTATGATTATTCCCCTATAGTCAGGATCAAATTAGCACTATTACCAAACATTATGTACTAACCCTGAAACTGTTACAGAATGCTCCTGAATATTGAGAAACCCTCCCTACTTAGTGTTGCAGCTGTATTACTTCTACAAAGGTATAAATACTGAGCTTCTTTATGAATAAACAACAGTTCAACTATTATCACTATTTCTTGATAAGTTCCTTATATCCAAATCACTTCTTAAATTGCAACAGCTACAGAATTATGTAAATTCACTGCAGCAATGTGGGCACTTCATTGACTGGAATAGTCTAATGCAAACCCAGGTATATGTGGATCATCAACATAGCTCCTTTATGTTGTGATAATAAGGATCATAGCACTAATACATATATCATGTAATATGTCCCTTATTGATCTGGACTCCTTGCTGGGATTACGCATTTTCTCAAAGCTTCATCCTTCTGCACATTTCATAATTTGAAAACTGTCCAACATGACCTCCTTGACATATGACCTTTTTTCTTTGCTTAGTGTCTTCTTTAAGGGCAAAGGCCTTTTTCTCCAAAACAATATATCCCATCTAGCAGTTCTTTGCAGCGGTAGTACTTTTCTGTCTTTTGTAACTTCAGGTAGACCAGGCGGTCTTTCTCCAGAATAAAGACACAGCACTAGAGCAAAGTAGATAACTAAGACAAAGCAAGCTTGGGGCTCATAACCTGTCGAAATATTAGAGAGATATATTGGAAGTGAATTGGAGAACTAGAAGATTTACATGATAATCACTTGGTGTTTTATTGAGTTGCAACACGGTATTTATACTTATTGCAGAACTACGTAAATGTGACTATTTGGTCATTATTAGGGGAGTCTCAGGAGTACATGTGCCAAGTTTCAGCTCATTTGGACAAGTTTCAGATTTTCCTAAAATTCTGTACTTCTCTAATTCCTAATAATTAGTAAATAATTTACAAACTAATTTCCATGTTGATAATCTGAAATATATCATTTCACTAAGTGCTAGTTCATAATATATTAATAATTAGGTGGACTCCTAATTATTTAAACATAGTCTCAACCTTAGATGAGTTTGTGTCAGAAATTCATGATGCTTTTGAACCTCCACACCAGCGAACACTACTAAGAAGAAAGTTGAAGACACTGGGCAGGAAGGAATGGTTCAAGAGTACATCTGTGAATATAGATGTCTATTTGGACAGACTGAACTAATGGACCCCCTGTAGCAAATGGAATACTTTATTGATGGGTTGAATGAATGAACTTGCCAGGAAGTGAATTATCAAAGACCCCAGACTATTGAGGAAGCCATCAAGATTGCCATTGACTATGACTTAGCCATGCTTGGAGTTAGGAAGCCCACAATGACTAATGAGAGAGGCTACAATCATTATGAAAGAAGCAATCAGAAGCAGTGCCAATGGAAATAGATGCTATGCAGAAGAATCCTACCTCAGAAGAATGTAAGAAGAAAGGACTTTGCTTCAAATGCCACCAGCAGGGACATATAGCAAAGTACTGCCCTCAGAGAAGAAATACATACTAGCCAGCAGGAACCTTCAGATATATTGAAGCCCTTGAGCATAGTAACATGGAGGATCAGCTTCAAGAAGACTCAGAACTCACTTTCCATATGACAGAAGAATACCTATCCCAGATGATCTCAAACTCAGGAAAGCAATTATATTTGAATGGAGTAATCAATAGAGTACCCACCATGATTATGACTGACTCAGGAGCATTGAACAAGTATATATTGGAGCAACTTGCTGTGAAAGCTGGAATCAACTTGGAGCCCACCAAATCAACTTCAGTCTTGACAGCCAGATGTTCCTCATGGCAATATTACAGGAGGATTCCTTGACTTCAGTACCTTATATGGTCCAGACTCTTTTGAAGTAATATAAAGACTTATCTCCAGATGAACTTGTACATCTACCACCAGTAAGAGATGTGGATCATGCCATGACCCAGGAGATAGCCCACCAGAGAGGTAGACACCCTACAGAATGAGTCCATTGGAATTGGAAGAGATGCAAAGACAAATAGATCAGTAATTGGATCAAGGATATTTCAGACCCAGCAAGTCACCTTGGGGAGTACCAGTACTTTTTGTGAAGAAGAAGGATGGAACACTTAGGATGTACATTGACTACAGAGCCCTCAGCTCAGTTACCATGAAGAATAAATACCCAATACCTTGAACTGATGAGCTTTTGGACCTGTTCAATGGAGCCACCATACTCAGCAAGACTGACCTCATGTCAGGACACAGCCAGATTTGGGTGAAGCCAGAAGATATCCCTAAAACAGCATTCAGGACCAGATATAGACATCACAAGTACTTAGCCATGAGTTTTGCCCTCACCAATGCCCCTTAAACATTCATGACCCTGATGCAGTCTGTCTTCCCGGAGTACTTAGACAACTATGCAATAATCTACCCAGATGACACATTGATATACAGCAAGACAGAAGAGGATCAAGTGGTGCACATTGAAAGGTCTTGAAGAAGCTAAGAGAGAACAAACTATATGGCAAGCTAGCCAAGTGTGCATTCTTCAAGGAACATGTTCAATATCTGGGACGCATATTAACTAGCACAGGAGTGGCCTAAGAAGGTTGAAGTTATCAAGAATCTGAAGCAGCCCAATAGCTTATCAGAACTTGGATCATTTCTTGGAATGGTTTTGTATTATTGGAGATCTGTCAAGTCCTTTGCAAGTATTGCAGCCCCTTTAACCAATATCCTCAAGAAAGACAATACCTACAAGTGGGAAGTAGCTTGTGAGACTGCCTTTCAAACACTCAAGAATAAACTTGCTAAGCGGCCAAGCTTAAGAATACCTGACTTCAGAAAAGAGTTTACTCTGTGTACAGATGCTTCAGAATACGTAATTAGAGGAGTGTTGAGCCAAGAACACAAGGAAAAGTACTACCCAGTAGCCTTGAATCTGAGAAACTGAACTCAGCAGAACAAAACTATCCAGAGCATGAGAAAGAGATGCTTGCTATATTATACTGCTTGAAGACATGGAGATGCGATATAGAAGGAGTCAAGTGCACTGTGAGGAGTGATCATGCCCCCCTCAAGTATATATTTACTCAGAAGGTACTCTCTAGTAGAACAACAAGATGGAATGAATATATTCAGCAATTTGATTTGGATATTGTCTACTGCCCTGGAAAAAACAACACAGTAGCTGATGTCTTATCAAGATTAGAGCAAGTTGTGCAACTCAACTTGGCACAGGAATCAGATTGGCCTATTAACAGAGTACTTGGAGGACCAAGCCATTCCTACTGAGGTGGATGAAGAGATCAAGAAGATAATCTGGGATGAAGCCAACAAATCTATGGTACAGGATGAAACACTCTACCAAATTTTTGATGGAAGCCCTATTGTCTATTGCCCTTATATTGCTTGCCTGGCTCTAATACATAAGCCACACAATGGATATGGACATCTTGGAATTGAAGGAACCTATAGCCTTGTGAAAGCCAGAGCATGGTGGCCCAGAATGAAACAAGATATTGAGAAGCTAGTGAAAATATGCCCAAACTGCCAAATCCATCAAGGCCAGCCACAAAGAATTGCCAAACTCTTCCCTTTGGAGCCTGTAAGACCATTTGAAAGAAGGGGAATTGACTTGGAAGACTGCCAACTACCATGAAATTCAGCTTTTGGATCCTAGTGCAATTGACCATACCACCAAATGGCCAGTGGCTAAAGCCGTACCTGTAGCCAGTAAGTATAAAGTTGCAAGTTTCATCTACCACAAGATCCTTACAAAGTTTGGATGCCCTGTAGAGATTCTATTCAATAGAGGGGCAAACTATATTGCAAAGACATCAGAAGCTTACCTGGAACTGCAGCACATCAAACATTTGGAAGCCTTGACATATCACCCCACAACAAATGGACTAACCAAGCAGTTTAATGGATTTTTTGGAAAAATGATGGCCCAGTATGCAAATGGAGCTGTTAGTAGATGGGATGAGTATATAGATCAAGCACTCTTTGCATGCAGAGTTGGAGTACACAACACCACCAGACTATGGCCATTTTACTTAGTGTATGGATGTGAACCAAGGATTCCAGGAGACCACACACAACCAAAGCTTAGAGACACCTTAAAAGATCAGCATAGTCAGCCAAGTAGTCACCAGCAGCTGGAACAAAGAGGTCAAGAGGCACAGACCAGAGTATCTCAAAGTGTAGATAAGATGAAGCAGAGATTTGATAGGACTATATCACCAGAATCATTGACAGTTGGGAACTTTGTATTACTGAGAAACAATACTCAGAAAAAGTTTGAGCCACAATGGACAGGACCTTTTAAGATCATCAGAGAATGTCCATTTGGAGCTTACTAACTGGTGAACAAACTAGGGAATATACAGGAAGATTTAGTTCATGGAGACAGACTCAAGCTTGCAAGATTTGCTGTCAATACTAAACCATCAAGATATTAATATCACCAGAAAAGAGAGTCATGAGAACCCTTGCCACTTTAGTAGGGGAGAATATTATGATCTACCGCTTGAATGTTTAAGTTAGATCTGTTTTGAGTCAAATTAACTAGTTATATGTTTAGTCTATCAGTATATCAGTGTAAGCTATCAAATCAGTAGCATTAGTCAGCAAATGAATCAGCTGATCCTTATTGGACACAAATAGATGTATTAAGTAGGACCTTATTGGGTGATGAAGATGCAATCAAATGCGTCATCAGCCACAGCCTACATTCAGATATACAATTAGTCAGCTATTGATCTGGCAAAATGTATATAAGGAGCTGCTGGAACCTCAATAAAAATCAGTTCAAGTTTTAGTGAATACAATACCAGCTAAACTCCCTATTCCTCAACAACTCTGATACCAAAACTTGCAACACCATCAATATACAGAATATGGCAACTTTGCAAGTATTATACTGAAAAGCCATGGAGTTGAGGTGATAGGAGTGTGTCAGTTGTAGTAGGTGTACATGCGTGTAGAGGTTGGTGAGTAGGAGGCCATAGCTAATTTGAATCAAATGTATGTGGAATACCCACATTTGTAGTGGATAGAGGTTCAAATGGGGTGATTTTTATAATGGAGTAAATGACCACTGAAATGGGTGGTAACATATGGAAATATCATTGGTAAACTGGTATAAATAAAGTGGGATGATTCTTGAGAGAAATACAGGAATGATGCAATTGGGGGGAGAAAAAGAAATTACCATTTAGTAAATTGGCACATTAGCATTATACAGTGCTAGCTCTAGGCCAATGTGCCGCTGTTATAATTCCAACATATGTTTGCATGAAGGCAGTCAAAGTACAACCAATTGCTGGATGCTAATAGCTGATCCAGATTTGACCTATTAGCAGGACCAACATATCTTTCATAGGGTACCACTGCATTAAAAAACCAAATAGCTCTTCTAGCATCCTTATAGAAAAGGATCTCAGACTAAGATATACATTCTTATCAGCTGAACTAAACCAGCATATGTCTTCCAATGCCTTCTGGCATTCTTTTCCTCTTTTGCTCTGGTGCATCAAATCAATGATTTCTCTTGAACAATAAGGCAAAGGCAGTTGAAGGGACTTTTTTTTTGAGCCTGAAGCCTTGTTATACATTTTAGGCAGGCCTTTCTCTTCTGTGTAATGCCCCACAGGTCCCTTTCCTGCAGCAAAATATCTATATTGACCTTCTAGCCTAGGTACATGCAGCCAGTCAACTTTTCATTAGATGGACAATTCCTGTATTGGCAGTAGAAGATATGTTAAGGATTGACAGATTAAGGCGTATTATTTTTTGTAAGAGTTTCAGAGATAATGAAAGTGACTATAAGTGGATGAGGAAACAAGTAGTCTATGTGGTTTTCACTTGGTGGGTTGTTGAAAGTGAAGTACTTTCTTACATTATCATGGTCCTGGCATGGTATCATGAAGACTATGGTTAACACAGCCCCAAAAGCATGTGTGCAAAGTGTTGTGCTTTTTGGACAACTCCAAGAATTTTCACTCTTTGGGTGCCTGATATCATGGTGAATGTTTTCTCAGTATATCTCAACAAGGAACCTGTTAAGTGCTTGTTGAGATATTGGACTATTTGGCATTATTTGGCAGCTAAATTTGTTGCTTTCTTCAGATCTATGATCCTATGATTGTTCCCCAATAGTCAAGATCAAATTAGCACTTTTACCAAACATTATGCACTAACCATGAAACTGTTACCAAATTCTCCAAAGTGTTAAGAAGCTCTCCTTGCTTAGTGTTACAGTTGTTGTACTTCTACAAAGGTATAAGTACTAGGCTTCCTTATGAATGAACAACAGTTCAACAACTATCACTATATCTTGATTAGTTCCTTATTTCCAGATCAATTCTTAAGTTGCAACAGGTTTTGAGCCTCAATTGCCCTAATCTATTCTAAAGATGACATATGCCAGCAAGCAGAGCAATACAAACATCTTCCCTGTAAAGGAGAGGTTTGATGGGAAGAGCTATAGACTTTGGAGAATCATGACACAGATGTACCTTGAGAAAAGAAAGCTTTGGAATGTAGTAACAGGAAGCAAGGTTCAGCCCAAAGGAGCAGCAGAAGAAGTGAAGAAGCATCAAGAGAAGGAGAGAAAGCCTTTAAGGCCATATGTATCAATGTGCAAGAATCCTTCATTGGACAAATTCATGCTTCAAATTCTACCAAAGCAGCATGGGAATTCTTAGAGTAGTTATTTAGAGCAAGATCAGTATCAAGCAAGCTTTATCTGAAAAAAAGCTCTTTAACATGTGGAAGAAGTCATACAATGACATACTACAACTCATTACCATAAGGAGACACCTACAGAAGAACTCTACAATACTATTGCTGGTGTAGATGATGAAGAAAAGACACTCTGTCTGCTTTGCAGCTTACCAGACAAGTATGAGCAGCCCATACTTTCTTTTGAAAGCAGAGACAACAATCTGACTTTAGACTACATCAAAGGATAATTTCTCCATGGATATCTCAAGCATAATGGCCAAACTAAGGAGGTTGTAGATAAGTCTTTACTCAGCTCAGAAAGGAGCATCGAAAAGATGGAAAAGCAACAAAATCAAAAAAACCTTGTTACTGTAACTATTGTCAGAAGCCAGGACCACAGAGAATTGCTGAACTCTTTTGCTTAGAGCCTGTACAGCTATTTGAAAGATGGGGGATTGACTTTATAGGAAGACTGCCAACTACCAGGAAATGCAACTGTTGGATCCTAGTAGCAATTGACCATGCCACCAAATGACCAGTGGCCAAAGCAATACCTGTAGCCAGTGAAGAAGAAGTTGCAAGTTTTGTCTACCATGAGATCCTTATGAAGTTTGGATGCCCTGTAGAGATTCTATCTGTTAGAGGAGCAAACTTTATGGCAAGGACATCAGAAGCTTACATGGAAATGCAGCACATCAGACACTTGAAAACCTTGGCATATCACCATAGAACTAATGGAGCCACTGAGCAACTTAGTTGGTTATTTCCAAAATGCTGACCAAAGTATGCAAATGGGGCTGTCAGCAGTTGGGATGAGTATATAGACCCAGCACTCTTTGCATGCAGAGTTAGAGTACACAACACCACCTAACAATTGCCATTTTACTTAGTGTATGGATGTGTACCAAAGATTCCAGGAGACCTTACACAACCAAAGCTTAGAGACACCTTAGAAGAATAGCTTAGTCAGCCAGGCAGTCATCAGCAGCTGGAACAAAGATATCAAGAGGCACAGACCAAAGTATCTCAAAGTGCAGATAAGATCAAGCAGAGATTTGATAGGACTATATCACCAGAATCATTGACAGTTGGGAACTTTGAATATCTGAGAAACAATAATCAGAAAAAGTTTGAGCCACAATGGACAGGACCTTTTAAGATCATCAGAGAATGTCCATTTGGATCTTACTAACTGGTGGACAAACTAGGGAATATACAGGAAGATTTAGTTCATAGAGACAGACTCAAGCTTGCAAGACTTGCTGACAATACTGAACCATCAAGATATTGGTATTTGATAAGACTATATTGTTGGAATCATTGACAGTTGGGAACTTTGTATTGCTGAGAAACAACTCTTGGAAGAAGTTTGAGCCCCAATGAACAGGATATTTAAAATATCATCAGAGAATGTCCATTTGGAGCTTACTAACTGGTGGACAAACTAGGGAATATACAGGAAGATTTAGTTCATAGAGACAGACTCAAGCTTGCAAGACTTGCTGACAATACTGAACCATCAAGATATTGGTATTTGATAAGACTATATTGTTGGAATCATTGACAGTTGGGAACTTTGTATTGCTGAGAAACAACTCTTGGAAGAAGTTTGAGCCCCAATGAACAGGATATTTAAAATATCATCAGAGAATGTCCATTTGGAGCTTACTAACTGGTGGACAAACTAGGGAATATCCAGGAAGATTTGGCCCATAGAGACAGACTCAAGCTTACAAGACTTGCTGGCTAAACCAAACCATCAAGATATTGGTATCACAAGAAAGGAGATTCAGGAGAACCCTCTCAACTTTAGTAGGGGAGAATGTTGTGATCTACCTTTTGATGTCTTAGTTTGATCAGCTTTTAGTCCAATCAATTAGTTGCATGTTTAGCCTATATGTGTATCAGTGTTATCTATCAAATTAGTAGCATTAGTCAGCAAATGAATCAGCAGATTCTTATCAGGCAGGAATAGATAGAATAGGTAGAATCTTTTTGGGTGATGAAGATGAAAGCAAATGAGTCATCAGCCATAACCTACATTAGGAGGTAAAATTAGTCAGCAATTGATCTGGCAAAATGTGTATAAGACCTGCTGGAACCTCAATAAAAATCAGTCAAGTTTTAGTGAATACAATACTAGCTAAACTCCCTATTGCTCTACAACTCTTATAGCAGGACTTGTAACACTTCAACATTCAGTGTAATAAGTGCAGCTACATCCAAAAATGACCATATTCACAGTGTGGCCATTGAAGGGAATACTGCACACTCCTCAGGCTCTTAGTCATGTAGGTAGTATACAATATCTGCAGAGCCACAACCTATTCACCATGCCCAGGCAGGGGAGAATGTAGCAAATGCAGTGCCTCTAGTGAATGAATAGCACGCAACTGTTGTAACATCAACACTACTAGTAATGAAGCAACTAGGTGCAGTGCCTATGAGGACATGTTCAATGGCACAAAAAAGTTAAAAAGTGGGGCAAACACAGGTTGAGTGAGTAGGGAATTTAGAGCATTCCATATCCTGGGTACAGACTGCAGTATTATTGCTGCAAAGAAGGAACTCAGGCAACTCAATGTCTCAGATCATAATTGGGCCTTTTTCCCATGTACTAGTGCAGGAGCACTATGCAGTCATTGATGCACAACAATGGTTAACAATAAGCAAGCCCTCCAAGAAACCCATTATACGATTGAAGGGATAGTCTATGGTATCTGTAACTGAGTAAAAGTAAAAATACACTGAAAATTTATGAAGTGGATGGGTGCAATGATGAATAGTGGGCTAATCTTCATGAGGCTATAAGAAGTCAGATATGGCATCATCTAAAGGCCAACATAATATGAGACTGTCAGGAACTTGAGCACATGCAAAATATGATTGACCAGCTTCCTCAGAATTATTCTGGATTCAAAAAGGGAAACAGAGTCTAGGTTGGCATTGGCATGCTGAATAGAAAACTCATAATGCTAAGCATCAGCAAAGGCAGAGGAGCATGGGTGCCATGAACAAGTACTTATGGCTCACTTAAGAATCCATCGCATGTAGGGCTGAAAGCTCAATGAATTGTCAGGTGGACAGATGAGCACAGGTAAAGGGCAGGTTATCTGCCAAATGTATATATTTGCCCTAACTAAACCATTACAAACTGTTTATAGTGTTAGATTGTACTGGTGGACCAAGGAGGTGAAATGCATTTATTTAAGATGTTATAAGCCTATGCAGCTATGTTCAGATTGCCACTTGTATTGAGCACCATAAGCATTTGCTGATGTGAGCTACATTTCACACTGAATGGCCTGATACACTGCTGCTTACCTCACTTGCACACTATGGCACTATTTGGTACTGATGGCTTAATGTAGAGCTTTCAAATTAAGCAAGTCTCCTGCCAACAGTAGGCCTTAGAACATCAACAAGTACACGAAGTGGACAGAGCACTTCTTCTGCAGCAGTGCTCAAGAAAACATACCTGACTATTAAAAGGACTGGCTGCAAAGACTGACAGATGAGGTGCTAAAAAACATATTGAAGGCTGTATACCACAGCATATGGAAGCCCATGGGTAAATAATGGCATAAGCCTGTAGTGCTCCCTCTAAAGTCATGGAAAATGGGAGTACAGCTGAGATACAAGTCATCTATGAAAAATCTCAAAATTGAATTCAACTGATTTTCAGCTGGTATTTAGCTGGTATTCTAATGGTATTTTGCTTATACTCAGCTAATGTTTTTAATTCAATATTTCAGGGCTAATTATTAAACTTGGTATGGATGCCTGCTGGCCTAGTCTCCTCCTGAAGAGCACAATTGCTTGCCTGCTCATCAGCTAACTACAGAGATTTTGAGAGTTGCCAATTTTCAGAAACTTGGAATTCAGATGATATTATGATGGTATTTTACTGGCCTTTTCTTAATTTTTTTCTTTGTGGTCTAGTTGCCTGGATAGTGCCACATATTGCCAGCACCTCAATAGTGCTGTGGTCAGTCTGACACCATAACTCCAACCATGCTGCAAGTAGTAGAGTGCAGTTACTGTTAGTTTCATTCAATCTACTTATATTGCTCAGAGTGGTAATTTTCTTGCTTTATTTACTCTTGATCATGCACCAGACATATTTCTCATTGTGGTTATCATTTGATACAAGTGCGCTGTGCATTGGCTGGTATCTTGTTCATTTTACCTATTCCACTGATATCTCTTACACATGCCTTTCCTTTGTACTTATCTGCCAGCATGCTGAGCCTCTTTAGACATCCAAATCCCTATGAATATTTGGTAATTAGCTGCCCATTACTTGCATCTCTGTGGAAAGATGATGTTCTTAGTGCAGGTGTTTGTGTAATAATAATGTGTGTGAGTTATGGAGTAAATCCACTGGATCTCACACATTTGACAGCAATACCATCCATTGTACTTGGAAAAACCTGCTATGTTGCTGATGGCTGGGGTATTTCCAATGCAGATAATAATATGCATGTTTACATGATGGACATTTACTAATATACCACTGGAAAGCATTCCAAATTCATCTATCAATGGATACAGGTAGTTATCCACAGTAGACAGTGATTTTGGCCCAGATACCAGTGAGACTACCATCAGATTTTAGCTCCAATACTGTAAGATGGGTAGCAGATTCAGATTGATGAGAATCAGTGGCCAGCAGGATCTTTTGGTAGACTACTTGCTTAAAGAGAGTCTATCAAGTGCTAAGGCAAATGCATAGTCATACATACCATCAGGGTAGTCCTTGCTTCTTAGCTGTTTGAAATATTTGCCATCTAATGTGGCGTATGTTTGTGCTTGATTAATAATGAATGCAATACTGTATTGCTTTACAATATTTGTCAAGCTGCATTAGCTTCTTTAGATGGGGTATTAGCAGATATGTTTGCAGTGTGAACAATGTTTTCCCTTAATGGTAGTGAATTCCTGACAATTTGGACACATTGCAATGGTAACATTTTTGGATATGAATGCCATACCACTGTTAACACATGCTGGAATCAGGACAATCTCTGGGTCATATGTTGCCAGCTGCATGATGGTTGTCTACTTGTACCATGTACATGGTAAGTTACATCTTGGTGTAGTGGGGTCACAGTAATCCCCACTGACAGATGTGCTCATTCCCATGTTTTCTACTTCCCTATTTCAATACAACACTTATTTTAGTTTTATCCCACTTGTCTTACTTGATCTGTACTAGCCCATGAGCCAGCTGACTATTACAAATGCTTTTCTTATTGCATAAGTTATCACTCACTTTATGTAAGATTACTAGCAGTAAGTGCTTCTATATTAGGCAAGTACCAACATCAGTACCCATGACACATGCTCAACCCATATCACCATCCCTACCATTTCTATAACATATACAGTATCCCAATACTATGCAGGTTTCAAAGTACTGATTTCTGATTGGTTGGATGCACTGTACCACTTAGAACCTTCCGGCACCTACTGAGAATACTCTTAGTGCATTCTGATGTCATTAAGATTTCTATTGATCTCTGGAACCTTGTGGAACATGATCATTGGTAACTTAGCCAGTGAGAGAAGAATAAAAGGGATGCAATCCCTCAAAAATAAATCATCATCTCTTTATCAATATACCAACTTGTTGATTAGTGTAATCACTGCTACCTGCTGCAACCTGAGCTTCCAGCCCCAGACCACAGGACACTCCCAGGAAGTCATGCTGACAGCCAACTGACCTTGGAGGGACTACTTGTGAGGAATACTCAGAGTAGTTATCTTTTATTACATTTGATTCTTTCCCAAGTTTGTTCTTGTACAGACAATGTTACTTTGCTGTCTTTGTAACTATTGGCCACAGCTGCATTCTTATTGAGTCCCTGCTGGTGGAGTTTACAGTTGTTTTGACTTTGGAAGCTTTAGTAAATTGACATCTCTAAGGAAACAGAACCCAGCACATACTTTTGTTATGAAGACAACCAAGTTGGGAATTATAGCTCAATACTTTTCCCTTTAGTGTAGAGACAAAACCCAACTATTCCTAGCAAGCTTTTGCCAGAGGTGATTACACCCATTGAACACCCCACACATAAAGCACTTGAGAAGTGTTGGACATATCTCTTCATTGGACTTATAATCACCACAACAGAATGATTTTGGCCAGAAGTAGTAATAAGTCCTCAAAGCCCCTATTACTGATATTAGTGGAAATATGCCACTTCTCTAGCCACAACATTACATCATTCACCAGTATGTGGATTACTGGGCTCACTTGGCTCCATAAACTATCATTGGCATTTGTTTCAAAGGGTGTTGTCTTATTACATATTGGGATCTGACTGGGCTCATGTGTGGTACTGTTGTTAGGGGATATAGGCTTACAATCCATCAGTGAACCTTCATCAGAGCTATCACTCTGTGGGCCATATTCAAAAGGCTGTGGTGAGCCTAAAGGCATCACAAACTCAACTGACACAGTTTGTGCAAGGTGATAAACACAGCCCAGTGCCAATATAGAAGTATTAACTAACCAGCAAGAAAATGTTGGTACGGTAGTAACTGATGAATGGTGAAATATGACTTGTATGGTAAAACACTGGCTGTAATCCTTGTAATACTTCCTATGCTGTCTGCATGCTTCATAGCTCAGAGGCTTGCTACAATAGCAACATGGGCTTTTTTCTCTTTCATATGGTGATGAATTAAGGTATTCTTGTCCATGGGGCAAACAGTTTGACATTCAACACTGCAATAATATATTATCACTTTTTAGTCAATACTCATGTCAATCTAAGATAGTCTTGTATTTGAGACATCCACCAATATGAATGTAAGATTCCCTGATGACCTGCCATGGTAAGCATTATAAATAAAGATGTTGCACTACATACATGTGAATATGTAACACTATCTCCTCTTTGGCTTGACTCACTTCCATATATATGCGGTCAAAAATAAAGCAAAGTTGTCTGGTTCCCAGCCAAACCCCACCACTGACAGCAGCAGAAGAACAGTTGGACAACAGCTTGCTGTGACATTCAGTGCAACAAGCAGGGCTACATCCAAAAAGTACCATGTTGACAGTGTTCCCACTAAAGGTTATAATGTAGACTTCTCAGGCTCACAGTCAAGTAGGCAATTGAGAACCTCTGCAGAGCCACAAGCTGACTATTATGCTCAGGCAGATGAGAATGTAGCAATTGCAGTACCCTCAGTTGAAGACCAGCAAGTAGCCATCATAACTTCACCACCACCCATATTAGCAAGTATAATGTCTGCTCATACTAAAGTATTAATGAAGCAATTAGGCGCAGTGACTGATAGGATAGAGGTGATGCCCTAGAGAAATCAGCAAATAGTCCAGAAACAGGATTAGTGGATAATACATATATAGCAATCAATATCCCAGGTAGAGAAAGCAGTATCTTTGCTGCAAAGATGGAACTCAAGTTGCTTAATGTCACAGCCAAGAATTGAGCTATTTCCCAATGTGACAGTAGAGGCACACTGTACAGTTTTTGAGGCACAACAACAGTGCACAGAGATAAAGCTCACAGAAAACCCTATCAGCATGGGTGAGAGACAATGTGGTGTTTATACAAAGGCCTAAAAATCCAAAGACAATGAAGATCAGTGAAGCCATTTAGTCCAATAATGAAGAGTGGGCTAATATTCAAGTAGCCATCAGAAGCTTGGCATGCCATCACCTTAAGGCTAGCATACCATGGGACCATCAGGGACTTAAGGCCATGCAGAATGCACTTGACTTTTTCCACCAGCATTATCTTAGATTAAACAGGCAAACTGATTTTGGGCCAGCATTGGTATGCTAAGTAAGTATCTTATGGCCCTTATCTAGTTAGAACACTTACCATAACAGGAAGGTGTTCACACCCCTATTTTATAACACATTGTCTATTGTCTAAGCCCCCAAGTGATATATATCTACCCAATTGAACCAACTAAGAGAACAAGGAGATTTGGGACAAAATAAACACAAGTCTTTATTACCTTGCTACCTTCTATTGGAGCTATTCTGAACCAAGTGGTACTGACTTGACCTACAAGCTCTCCCACTCACCAGGTACAGTCAGTAATAACCCACAGAGTGCAAATAAGGGACAAGCTGGTGGACACAGATGCACCAGCACAACATTTATCAAGGAAAAAGCATAGTACCACTCAAGAAGCTCTCCATCAAAGTATAAGTGAAGGACCTGGCAATAATAAAAGCCAGCAGCTTTTACAGGAGCCTGTCACAACTACAGTTGAGAGCTTGAAACAAGCAGGAAAGAAATATCAGGTTGCAAGAAGAGTGCCAGCAAGGGACAAGAAGGCCAAAACAGATGCATCAGAGCAGAGTTTTTCAAAGAGAAATTGTAGTTCATAACAAGAGTTGTGCTAATGCAAAGTATTACATTATTACATATCTCAAAACCAAAATTGCACCCATTTCTTTACTTTGCTTAGAAAAAGCTTTGATCCTTCAGAATTTTCATATATATTAGACTTATTCCATTGTACCGTGCCAGGGCGTGTGGTGCAATCTGTGGTCTCTAAGAACAATTGGGCGCACTATTATAGCTACAAGTAGACAGGATTGCTCTTGGATGAAATTGCACCATGTGGGACAGTCTTGAAAACTATGGCACAGTCTGACATGATGAGGTTGGCACAAATGATTGCACACTTATAATGTTTGCATCATGTGCGTGAACAGATACCACTGTAGTGGGGTGACAGTGACACCCACTGACAGATGTGCTCATTCCCTTATTTTCTACTTCCCTATATCTCTACTACACTTATTGTAGTTTTATCCCATTTGTCTGACCCAATCATTACTATCCCATCAGCCGGTGGACTATCACACCTGCTTACCTTATTGCATAAGTTACCCCTCACTTTATGTAAGATTACTAGCTATAAGTGCTTCTATATTAGGCAAGTACCTGCACCAGTACCTGTGACACATGATCAATGCGTGTCACCATCCCTACCATTTCCATACCATATATGGTATCCCCATGTTACACAGGTTTCAGAATACTGATTCCTGATTGGTTGGATGTGCTGTGCCTCTTAGAACCTTCTGGCACCTACTTAGAACATTCTTAGGTCATTCTGATGTTGTTAAGATTTCTATTGATATCCAGAACCTTCTGGAATACCATGCTTAGTAATCACTTAGCCAGTGAGAAAAGTATATAAGGGAGGCTATCCCTCAACAATAAATCATCATCCCTTTTATCAATATACCAACTTGTTGATTAGTGTGTTCACTGCTACCTGCTGCCACCTGAACTTCCAACCCCAGACTACAGGACACTCCCAGGAAACTGCGCTGACAGCCAACTGACCTTGGAGGCACTACTTGTGAGGAATACTCAGAGTAGGTATCTTTTATTATATTTGATTCTTTCCCAAGTTTGTTCTTGTACAGGCAAAGATACTTTTCTGTCTTTGTAACTATTGACCACAGCTACATTCTTATCAAGTCCCTGCTGGTGGAGTTTACAGTTGTTTTGATTTTGGAAGCTTTATTACATTGTCATCTCAAAGGATGCTGAACCCAGCACATACTTTTGTTAAGACACCAACTAAGTTGGGGATTGGAGCTCAATAGTTTTCCCTTGACAAGCTTGTGGCTTTATTCCCCATCACGTTAGATTAGAGACAGAACCCAAGTATTCCTAGCAAGCTTTTGCCAGAGGTTATTGCACCCAGTGAACATCCCACACACAAAACACTTGAGAAGTGTTGGATGTATTTCTCCCTTGGACCTATACACCACCACACCACTATAGTGGTAGGTAAAATCCGGTATTTGAATATGAGATTGAAGAAGTTCCATATCAGAAGTAATAATGAGGACATTATTTCTCAAAGTTAGGGGAGACTTGTGGTTATGGAAAGTATTCCATTACTACATTATCTCTAAACCAATATTGCACTCATTTCTTTATTTTGCTTTTTGCTATCATAACACACAAGTGAAAGATCAAGAATTTCCAACTTTGAAGAACAAATGCTCCAGACCCTGACAAGCAATCCACCTAAGAATATTATGTCATACAGAACACATAGTAGCCAACACATATTTCAAATTACAGCTCATTTGAAGCAGTACTTAAGGAGTTATGACCAAAAGAGTCCAATTATTATATATACTATGCCTTATTGCTAAGATTACTAGGGTGACTTTGATTGCATGTAACTTTTGAGCTAGCTAATCAAATCACGTGAGATGCTCACAGGTGCTGCGCCTATGTCCAATCTGCGCCACTGCAAAATTTTAGCTTTGTATCACATGTATTGCTTGCGCAATTGCCTAAAAACTTTGATCCTTCAATATTTTCATATATATGACTTCCCCAGCTGAAAAATAAAGGAGAGCCTCTCTTTCCAGAATCTCCACACTACAATTACAAGTTTAAAGGTTATAAGACTTCCTCTGCATCACTTGCACTGTTGAGTATTCTGACTTTGATTGGTACTACATCAGTAAAGAGACTGCAAAGCTCACAAGAATCCAATCTAAGTACTACAAGAAACTACCACTTTTCTGTCAGAAAAGTGCCCTCCAAGAAACCCCTTTAGACACCCCTTTAGAGACCCCTTTAAGAAATCCCTTTACTCTAAAGAAGCCCCTTTAGGCACCCCTTTAGTGTAAAGTCCACATTAGAGACCACTACAAGAAGCCCCTTTACTCTAAAGACACCCCTTTAGACACCCCTTTAGAGACTTCTAAAACACAGCCATTTAGGTTAAAGGGGAGTTCAGAATATCCATATTAGGAAATATTCTCTCAGAAAGGAAAGTGACTTCTAAATAAGGAAAAGTTACTATAAAAGTAAATAAGCCCATTAGTCAACAGAAGGTCAGAACACTACTGTAGAAGTGATAAACACTGCCTACAGTATATTTTGAGCCTAAGATTGAGGAAATTAGTGAAAGTTATATCTTCTATTGGTATATCAAACTCCCAATAAACTATTTCAGTATTAGCATACTGGAAGTTGTTGTATATTGTTGATTAGCCTCTACATTGTAGAACAAGCCCCAAACTAATCATAATACAACACAACAGATGAAGTATTTAATCACTTTTATTGATGATTATACAAGACAGACATGGGTTTACCTCATGTAGAGAAAGGAAAAGTGCTGTCCAACATCAGGGAGCTCAAAGCCATGGTGGAGAGAACCTGGTGAAAAAATCAAGAAAACACACTCTGATAATGGTGGTGAATACACCTCAAAACTCTTCATCCACTTCTGCAAGATTCATGGGATAAAGCAAGAGACTACTGTACCATACTCCCCACAACACAATGGAGTAGCAGAACGTGCTAACAGATCAATAATTAGTATGGCAAGATCTATGATCCATGATAAAAAATTATCCTATGATTTTTGGGCAGAATTAGTTGCCACTGCTGTGCACCTTAGAAATAGGAGTTATTACAGAATACTTTGTAGTTCTACTCCACTTGAAGCATAGTATGGATACAGACCAAGTGCAGAGCATCTAAGAATAACTGGATGTACAGCATATGCCAAGCAACATTCCAGAAATCTGTTAAAATTTTAGTCTAAATGTAAAATGCATATTGTTTGGCTACTGAAATGAGAGCAAAGCATACAGACTCCACAATACCAAAGCAAAGAAGCTAAGTAAGTCCAGGGATGTGTTGTTTGATGAAAATTCAAAATTTTCAAAAAAAATGACATCACATGTTGGCAAACATCTGATCTCATGTTCATCAATTGTCAGGATTGAATCATAGGAACGCAATGAAAGTTTTTTCACTCCACAGGACTCTACAACCATGGTCCAGTCTGAAGCAGTGCCCAGGTATACTCCAGAAGTGATCATTCCAGTATCAAAAGCCCTGAGACTCAATCAGACAAGAAAAAGGCCAAATTACTATATCAATGAGGGTACAAACTTAGCCTACTCCTATTAAGTCCATATTGATGAGCCCCAGACTGTAAAAAAGGCCCTAAATAGCCCTCAGACAAAGCTTTGGAGATCTGCAAGGACTGAGGAATATCAGGCCCTGATGGAAATTCAAACATGGAACTTAGTCAAACCAATCAACCAAAAATCAGTTGGATGCATATGGGTCTTCAAGACAAAATATAAGGCTGATGGTACAATTGAAAGATGCAAAGCAAGACTTGTGGCCAAAGAATACTTCAAACAAAAGGACTAGACTATATGGAGACCTTTGCACCCATAGCCAAGTTTAATATCATCAGATTAATATTGGCTATTGCAGCCAAATATAAGTTTTTTATTCATCAAATGGATGTAAAAACTGCAATTCTGAGTGGTGAACTTGATGAGGATGTGTATATAGACCAGCCTGATGGGTTTGTTGACCAAGATAACCTTCATTTGGTCTGCAACCTTAAAAAGTAACTATATGGTCTCAAACAATCACCAAGAGCCTGGAATTGTAAGATAGATTCTTATTTGGAATCTTTGAGTTTCCAAAGGAGCAATGCTGACTATAGTACATACTATAAGCCAAATAGAGCAAGTCCAGTTCTATAAGCTCTGTATGTGGATGATCTTATTATAGGCACCAATAACTTAGAAACATTGGAAGAGACTAAGTCCAGCCTATCCAAGGAGTTCAAGAGTGCCAATCTAGGATAACTCAGTTATTACTTAGGGATTAGGTTCTCCATAGATAGAAGTACCCAGACTATTACCCTGAGCCAATCAAAGTATATGCAAGATACACTAAAGTGGTACAAAATGGAAGACTGTAAGCCGGCAGCTACCCCAGTGGAGACAAACCTTAGCTTGGTCAAAATTCTGCCAAATCAATAGTGCTTGGTGCCATCTAAAAGCCCTGACTTTCTTTATCAGTCTATAGTCAGCATTTGGATATATATCATGCTTGGAACATGTCCAGATATCTCATATTTTGTGGAAGCTGTCAGCCAACCTAATCAGAACTATGGATCTGATCTTACTGCAGCAGTTAAGCCAATTTTTAGATACGTAAAAGGAACTGATGATATCTGCTTAAGATACACTTAAAAGAATTCAGAGCAGGATCACGTGGGATACTCTGGTGCAGATTGGGGACAAAATTTAGAGGACAGAAGATCCACCATAGGATACACCTTTCTTTACTGCAAAGGAGCAATTTCATGGAATTCAAGAAAACAACCAACTGTAGCACTTTCTACCACAGAGGCAGAGTATATGACAGCCTTTGAAGCTACAAAGAAGCAATATGGTTGATAAGGCTTTTTACAGACTTGGGCCCATATCGAAAATGCCTACTACTTTGTTTCAGGATAATCAAGGATTTATACAATTAAGTAGAAATCCAACTTTTCATGCTGGAACTAAGCACATAGATATTGGACATCATTTCATACATGAAGCTATTGAGAATAACTTAGTTAGCTTAGCTCACTGTCCTTCTGATGAAATGATTGCAGAAATATTTACCAAACCATTAGCTAGATATAAGTTTGAATATCTTAGGTCAAAATTAGGACTAGTCAGTATGAGCATTTAGCTGAGTGGGAGTGTTTTAAAAATTCGTAATTCCACCTAAATATTCACCTAGCTTAGTCACTTCAATCATTACCCTTAAAATTGTAGAGAATACTGATCAAGTTCCTTGTTGGGATTTACTTAGAATATTTTCACCAAAATACCAGGTACCCAGAACTTGAAAATCCTCAAAGTTGTCCAAACAGCCCCAAGCTGTGCACACATGCTCTTGGGACCTTTATTAACCTATTCTACATGTTGTTTATGCTAAGACCATGTAAAAGTATAAATATTACTTTTATATTAAATAAATCATTAAGTGAAAACCACATAATCTACTTGTTCTCCCAATCACTTCCAATATTGCCAAGACTCTTACAACAGAAGCACACAAAAAAAATGCAGTTCTGGCCAATTAATGCTGCATGCCTGGAACAGACTGAATCCCATCATACCCAAGAATAATTACCAACAAGAAAACCGCTGCTTTCACAAGAGTTGTAAGCACAGACAGTTGAGCTACACTCCAGCAAAGTAGATGTGTTTGCAGAAAAAGACAATTTGTCTACCACAGCCTCTACACCCTTCATTATTGACAGAGTGGAGATCCCATCAGCAGTTAAGGCTACAACATCAAGAACTCAAAAGACTATAACAATGCCATCAGTGGAATTTTGGAACATAAATAGGCACACCAAGAGGTTGCAGCACTTCTTCAAGAGTAGTGCTCAAGAAAACACACTGGAATATTGCAAGGATTTATTGCAAAGACTGGCATATGAGGTGCTAGACCTTGCAGTGCCAGCTGAAGACCCGGACATGTGGGAATCAGTGAATAAACAGTGGCATAAAGCTGTTGGGTTCCTGCTACAGTTGTGAATCAGAGTGTCACAGCAAAAATACTTATTAAGTGGTGAACTTAATGGAGTTACCTGTTGAGTGTGGGGCTAGACTTAGTGTAAGTGTATGGTAGAGGGACTTGTATAGATCAATGTAATTGGCAATTGAGGCACAACTGAAGTTTCAATGGAAATCAATCAATTTATATGCATGAAAAGTAAGTGAAACAGTTGGGTCAGGATGTAAGGAGTGTGAAACAGAGGCCATAATCAATCAATGCACACCAGCATAAAAGGTAATAGAGTGTGTGTGGGATCAGACAGTGAGCAAATTGGCAGGGAACTAAGCAAAAGCCACTTATATATTGTTATGATGAGAAATTTTGACTAGGTTTTTTGTGAAATCGGTGGTGCAATTATTTTTCAACAGTCTCTGGATGGTGCCCTGACATGATCATTTAAATTTGAGATGGTCTTTTGATGGGATCATTACAATAACTTTTCATAGGAATATGCACTACTGTCACACTGAAATGCTCAAATAACTCATTTTACAGCTTCTGCTTCTGACTGAGCACACTATTGCTGGCTCCCCATAGGCTGTAATGCAACCTAGTTTATGGAAATCCCTTCACATGTAAGCCAAGTCTGCCATATATTCACCCCTTCACCAAATTCTGGATGGTTCTCTGTCTGTAACACTTTATCATGCTTACTCCCAGAAAATAGCCTACTGAGCCAAATGATGTTACCCACAATGTCCAACAGTACTTGGAGCCTCACACAGTTAGCATTGCATTTACCAGAGTAAAAATGCCTTTGCCCTCTTTAAGATCTGTTGATCAGTACTGAGAAGGCCTCCAAAATACTCCTGATATGATGCCTTTTGCTGAGTACTCTGGGATATGAAAGTTCAATAGAGATTCAGAACCTACTATTTCAAGTTTGGATTAAGCCATTCATACCCTCTGAAAGGTAATTCTTCATTGCTGTTAGCTAGGTAATGAAAGCTTCTGGGACTTTGTTGCCATATATAGTGGGATACAATCTTGCAAGCAATAGTTCTTGTAGCAACCAAGTAGCTTATAAGGGATATCCTTGAGTAGATGGTGGAAAATTATCTAGAGTACTTGATATAGCTCTCCTGTGATATGCCAAATGGGAATCCAGTAGTAGTAGTGGGGTTCATGACAAAGGACCACTCAGATGAGCAAGTCATATAAATATTGGTAGGTGATTGTGTGAGAATGAGTTGGATTGGTTAGGTGCAATCAGTTTAATTTATCTCAGTAGGTCAAGATCAAACTTCTCATGTTATGACCAAGCACATAAATTTTAGATATATTTTATACAAGAAGCTATAGAGCATAGCATAGCTAACCTTACTTACTTATTATTCTACAAATGAAATGATTGCCGACAAACCTACCAAACCATCTGATACAGACAAATTTGAATATCTTAGGTCAAAATAAGGACTAGTCAGTATGAGCATGTAGCTGAGTGAGAGTGCTGTAAAAGCTTGCAATTTCACCTAAATACTCACCTAACTTAGTTACTTAAGTCATTACCTAGAAATCTTAGAGAGTAATAACAAATTCCTTGTTGGGATTGATTAAGAATATCTTTGCATTGAAATCAGATTACCTACAGATCCCAAAGAATACTGACCAAATTCCTTGTTGGGATTTACTTAGAATATAATCACCAAAATAGCAGGTACCCAAAACATGAGAATTATCAAAGTTGTCTAAGCAGCCCAAATTTTTGCACAAATGCTCTTTGGACCTTCCTTAGTCTATTTATGAGCTTACTATGCCAAGGCTACTTAAAGGTATAAATAATTCTTTTACATTCATAAAATTGTTATGTGAATATCACATAATCTACTGGCTCTCCTAGTCACTTCCATTATCTTCAAGACTCTTGCAACACTCAGAATCATCCTAAGCATATTCAGTATTAGTACCTACCTATCTAGGAGAATTCTTACCAAATTTCATGTTGGGATTTGATTGAAAAATTTCCACACAAACATTAAGGTCCCAGAATGTGAGATTTTGCATTTTTGTCTAAACAGCCCTAAGCTTGGGATTCATATTCCTAGGACCTTTATAGCCTATATGCTTACTTACTACAATTGTGTAATAGTACAAATATTATTTTATATTCAGTAATAATTTGGCAAAAGCCACTCATACTACTTGCTCTCCAAATAGACTTGTTCCATCGTACCGTGCCAGGGCGCGCGGCGCGATCCGCGGTTGCAAAGAACAATCGGGCGCAATATTATAGCTACCAGAAGGCAGGATCGTTCTTGGACAATTTCGCACTATGCGGGATGATCTCGCACACTATGGCACAATCTGACACGATGAGGTTGGCGCGGATGATTGCGCCAACTCGTAATGCTTGCATCACGTGCGCAATCGGATACCGCTATAATGGCAGGTAAAATCCGGTATTTGGATATGTTTCTTTAATGTAAATGGAAATAAATGTGTATCACACTATAAACTACACTGATACTTACCATTTTGGTTACTCTCACTCTAATTGGACGGTATCTCAGTGGTTAATTGGTCCAAAAGTATCCTGAAGCTGGCAGCCCCCAATTGGCTCATTGACTACTGAAAAAGCTACCTGATTTGCCATCAAATATCCCATTTTGCCCATTGAGCAAGTAAATCCCTGATCCTAGTGATTGGGCAAGGTGTCATAGCTAGCACGCAAGCAATTGTGTAGGTGCAAAACAGATCCAATAGCTGCACTGGTATTACAGATGACGTATATATATGCAGGGTGTTTATTTATAGGGGTTCTGTCTCAAATGTGAGACGACCTTGATATTACTTATATCAAAAATTTGATGATCACTGATTTGCAATGGCTCGATTCGGATCGCAAAAAAAAAGGGTTGTTGGGATCATTACGAATATGAGCAATTCAAAGCGATTGCATTATCTTCTCCTGGGTTTTTTTCTCACAGGGATTACTACTGAAGCATTTGGTAGTGACTCACTTTGCACACCTATACTACTTCCTGGCTGACTATCATCTTGGCTACTTGTGTATTTGGAGTCAGTATTTTGCCTCCTAGTTGATGAGTGCAATGCTGCAGCTTGGCCGCGCTGAATCGCTCCGACTGAACCAACTGAACCAACTGAACCGGCCTGTAGTGCCACGCGCTGACGCGTTCTTTTACTTGCCAAGGGCTCCGGTGGTTGAGTCACTTCATGTTGGTCATCATCAGTCAGTTCACCAGAAGTAACTCGCTGATGGTCAGGCAAAACGGCACGCGCAGGCGCACCTTGACGCGTTGAGATGGCCCTTGGCTGAGTTCAATGTGATGCCGCATGTTGATGCAACTTGGTCCGCTCCAATGGACTTGTGTCTAAATGAGCAGTTTGGCGAGTTCTGGTAGTTTTGCTCTGAAGCACGTGCGTTGACTCGACGTGGGGCGTTCTGGTAAAGGGTGTTGGCGTGGTCTGGACTGACGTGCGCCGGCGCGCTGTGGTTGCAAGAGATGGTAGGGAATCCAGCAAGGCATGCTGGCGCAATCTGGACGATGTTGCTTGTGGTCTGTATTCTTCCTCCTGAAGCTCACCATCTGATTCCTCAAGGTATTCACTTACCCTCTGTCTGATACTTTGGAGCTGTTGCCTGGATGAGTCCTGTGTATATTGCTCTTGGAAGCCACTTAGCTCTACTAATATATCACGTAGTACATTAGTCATTTGAGGCAAAAACTCATTCAAAATCTCTTTGGTTCCCAAAGTTGAGGCACAAATGGACGCGTCCGGCCCGTACTGTGCAAATTGCGCGCAAAATCGTTCCCGCGCGGCTTCCTCGTCAAATCCCCTCACTCTCAGCTCATTCTTGATTTCAATACTTGTCTTGTTATATATCTTTTTACATACATTGGCTGGCATCTTGATGTAGAACTCATGCCACAGCTTTCTACTCAAATTCTTCCATCTTTGTTGACTCTCTGAGGTATCTAGTTCTGCTAGATTAATCAGTAGTGCCCAAATATCTGTATGAAGGCTCATCATAGACACTTGGGCCATACTAAAATCATTTGGCGAGAACTCAAACGGATCCGACATTGACTTTTCCGGTCTGGACCGCGCTTGTGAGCTGGGGGATGGGTTTTGTCTGGGTTGTACTAAAGATGAGTTGAGGCTTGGTATGGGGACCATAGCAACAGATTTGGATACTTATACAGCAGTATATTGGCATCAACCTGGTCTTATATGAAATATATATGAAAACTAAAGTGATTGTTGAATTTTCCATATATTATGCATGATGCATCTTGGATCGCGTTGACACGGATCAGATCACATCAATTGCAGATTTCCTATTTGATTATAGACCTATGATTAAAGCATCAATAAAAGTACCAAGGCATTGTTTGCGGATGATTTTTGCAACATAATGATGGGATACATGGCAATTGATGGAGATTTAACCATAATGTGTTAAAAATCAGATAAATAACGCAGATTGCGCCAAATCAATTCAAACCGCCACCATACAATCATCCATCAATTTTAATATGACTTACTCATCTGAATGGTCTTTTCTCATCAATCCCATCACTACCACTGGATTTCCTTTTGACACACTGGAGGAGATCTATTACAAGTACTGTGGACCATCAACCCCAATCTACTCAAGGAGATCCCTTGTTAAGCTTCTCTGCTATTACAAGAACTATTGCCCTACAAGGTTTCATCCCACCATCCATGGCAACAAAAGTCCTAGAAGCTTTCATTCCCAGCTGACAGCAATGGAGAACCACCTTGCAGAGGGTATGAATGACTTAGAGCAAGCTTGGAATACTAGGTTCAGAAGCTCCAATAGACTTCCATATCCCAGAGTGTTCAGCAACAGGTTCCATATCAGGAGTATTTTGGATACCTTCCCAGTGAGGATTAACAGACCTTCTAGAGGGCAGAGGCACTTTTATTCTGGCAAGTACAAGGCACACTGTGTGAAGTTTCAAGCACTGTCTGACATTGAGGGTAACATCATCTGGTTTAGTGGGCCATTTGCTGGAAGTAGGCATGACAAAGCACTCTGGGTAGAGAATCATCCTGAATTCAGTAGAGGGGAGAAATGTATGGCAGACTTGGCCTATATAGGAGAGGATTGTCAGAGATTAGGATGTATTACAGCTTATAGGAAGCCAAGGAATGGTGTGCTTAGCAGGAAGCAGAAGCTCTACAATGAGATATTTAATCATTTCAGAGCAAGGGTAGAGCACACATTTGGATATCTGAAGAGATTCAGCTATTGGCAGGTAAATACAGAGGAAAGTCATATATAGGAGAAAACAGCAGAATAGGTAAAATAGTTAAGATACTTATCAATGCACAGTATGTTCATACAAGAAGACATCCACTGAGAGAAATGTGTCTGGAGCATTATGAAGAGTAAATAAAGCAAGGAAAGCACTATTCTGAGCAACATAAGTAAGATTGAGTAAAATTACCAGTAACTGTATCATACCACTGGCATCATGGTAGAAATTATAGTGCCAGATAGTGCTGTAGAGTGCCAGATTGATCCGGCACTATAAACCGGCTGGCACTATGTGGCACTATCCAACGGAACAAGTCTAATATCTTCAAGTATTTTCAACACTCTTACAACACTGGGTACCTGATTTTTGGTGAGAATGTTTCAACTAAATCCTAACAAGCATCAGGTGAGTTTTCTCTAAGAGTTGAAAGTAATGAGCTAAGTGACTAAGATAGGTAAATGTTTAGGCTGAATTACATTTCTTTACAACACTCTGCTCTTTCTTCTAATACTTGATGTCTTATTCTTGTCCATAGACAGCATCCCAATGGCCTCATGCATGTAGTATTCTAAGAGTCTTGGAGATATTGGATGTGATTGGATGTGATTGGTAGGACTAGTCAATTATGTGGTCTTCACTTGATGATTTATAGAATATAAAAGAAGTACTTATACTTTTACATGGTCTTGGCATAAAAAGCCCATAGAATAGGTCAAGGAAGGTCGCAAGAACATGTGTGCAAAGTTTGTAGCTGCTTGGACAACTTATCTAATTTTCATGTACTGGTTACCTGGTATTTTGGTGATAATATTCCAAGTAAATCCCAACATGGAATTTGGTCAGTATTTCTCAGGATTTGAAGGCAATGATCTAGGTGACTAAGTTAGGTGAATACTTAGTTGTAATCACAAATTCTTACAACAGTCCCACTCAGCTAAATGCTCATACTAACTAGTCCTAATTTGGATCTAAAATATTCAAACTTGTCTCTAGCTAATGGTTTGATATAGATGTTTGCAATTGTTTCATCTGAAGGATAGTCTACTAAGCTAACTACGTTGTTTTCTATAGCTCCATGAATGAAATGATGTCTAATATCTATGTTCTTTGTTCCAGCATGAAGAGTTGGATTTCTACCTAATGGTATACATCCTTGATTATCTTGAAAAAATGTAATGGGCATTTTTTGACATAGACCTAAATCTGTAAGAAAATCTTTCTTGGCCACAGTACTTCTTTTGCAGCTTCACAGACTGCCATATACTCTGCCACTGTGGTAGAGAGTGCTGCAGTTGGTTGCTTTGTTGAATTCCATGAAATTGCTCCTCAACAATAGGAATGGTATATCCTGTGGTGGAACATCTGTCTTCTAAATATCATCCAAAATTAGCATCAGAGTATCCAATAAGATTCTATTCTGAATCCTTATAAGTGTATCTTGAGCAGATAACAGCTGCTCCTTTTAGATATCTAACAACCCGCTTAACTGCTGCTATATGATCAGATCCGTAGTTCTGATTAAATAGGCTGACAACTCCCACTGAATATGACATATCTGGACATGTTCTAAGCTTGATATACATCCAAATGCTGACCATAAATTGATAAGGAGAGTCAGGGCTTTCAGTTAGCCCCAAGCTCTCTTGAATTGGTTGAGTTTTGACCAAGTTAAGGTTTGTCTCCATTGGTGTAGCTGCTAGTTTACAGTGTTCCATTTGGTACTTCTTGAGTATAACTTGAATATATTAGGATTGGCTTAGGGTGATAGTGTGGGAACTTCAGTCTGTTGAGAACTTTATCCCTAAGTAGTAACAGAGTTCTCCCAGATTGAACATCTTGAACTCTTTCTCTATGAGAAAATATTATGATGATCCTGTCAAAAGGCTGTCAAAAGTTCAAAGTCCCATGACTAAAAGGTACTGATTCTGTCAAGACACTGTGCAGTGACTGTTCAAAAATAATTGCACCCCAGATTTCACAAAAAACTTAGTCAAAATGTTTCATCACATCAATGTATAAGTGGCTTTTGATTGGGTCCCTGCCAATTTGCTCACTTTCTGATCCTAGACACTTAAGCACCATCTGCATTTGTGTACATTGATTGGTAATTACCTCTTTTTTAAACTCATTACTTCCTGACTCAACTGTTTCTCTTACTTTTATGCCTAAAAATTGATTTATTTTGGTTGAAACTTCAGTTGTACCTCGATTGCCAATTGTATTGGCCTATACAAGTCCCTGTGCCCCACACTAACATTAAGCCCAACCCCACACTCAGTTGGTAACTCCATTAAAATCCACCACTCAATAAGTATTTCTGCTGTGACACTCTGTTTCCATATCTCTGGCAGGAACCCTGTGGCTTTATGCCACTGTTCATTCACTGGTTCCCACATGACCGGGTCCTCAGCCAGCACTGTAAGGTCTAGCACCTCATCTGCCAGTCTTTGTAATAAATCCTTGCAATATTCAAGTGTGTTTTCTTGAGCACTGCTCTAGAAGAAGTGCTGCAACCACTTGGTGTGCCTATTAGTGTTCCAAATTCCACTGAGGGCATTGTGATAGCCTCTTGAGCTCTTGATGTTGTAGCCTTGACTGCCAGTAGGATCTTCACTCTATCAATAATGGGGGATGTGGAGGCTGTGGTAGACAAATTGCCTTTCTCTGCAAACACATCTACCTTGCTGGAGTGTAGCTCAACTGGCTGCGCTTCCAACCCTTGTGAAAACAGCTGTTTTCTTATTGGTAACTTTTCTTGGCTATGATGGGATTCAGTCTGTTCTGGGCTTACAGCACTAATTGGCAAGAACTGCAGTTTTTTTGCATGCTTTCCTGTTCCAGGCTTGGGTAGCCATTTTTCCCTTTACTTTTTCCTTTATCACTGCCATGGCTTTCACTGCTACTTTGTCTGAGTGCTTCTTGTAAAGAACTACATTTTCTCCATGATAAATTCTGCTCTGACACATCTGTTTTGGCTTTCTTCTCCCTTATTGGCACTCTCCTGGCAACTTGATGTTTCTTTTGTTGTAAGAGTCTTGGAGATATTGGAAGGGATTGGGAGGACAAGTACATTATGTGATATTCACTTAATGATATATTGAATGTAAGAGTAGTATTTATACTTTTACATAGTCTTGGCATTAGAGGCATGTAGAGTAGGTTAAGGAAGATTCCAAGAGCATAACTGTAAAGCTTGGGGCTTTTTGGACAACTTTGAGGATATTCATGTTCTGGGTACCTAATATTTAGTGAAAATATTCTAAGTAAATCCCAACAAGGAGTTTGGTCAGTATTCCCTAGGATTTGAAGGTACAATCAAAGTGACCAAGTTAGATGAATATTCAGATGGAATTACAAATTTTTCAACACCCCTACTCAGCTAAATGCTCATTCTAGCTAGTCCTAATTTTGACCTAAAATATTCAAACTTGTCTCTAGATATTGGTTTGGTGAATATGTCTGCAATCATTTTATCTGAAGAACAGTAATCTAAGCTAACTAAGCTACTCTCTATAATTTCACATGTGAAATAATGTTTAATATCCATGTGCTTTGTTACAGCATGAAAAGTTGGAATTCTAACTAGTACTATATATCTTTGGTTATCTTGAAGTGAAGTAATAGGTGCTCTTTCACATAGGCCTAAGTCTGTAAAAGCTTTTGTACCCATGTGGCCTCTCTTGTAGCTTCACAGGCTGCCATCTACTCTGCCTCTATGGTAGAAAGTACTACGGTTGGTTGTTTTCTTGAATTCCATGAAGTTACTCCTTTAGAGTAAAGAAAGGTGTATCCTGTGGTGAATCTTCTGTCTTCCAAATTTTGTCCCCAATCAGCATCAGAGTATCTCACAAGATCCTGTTCTGTCCCTTGTAAGTTTATCTTATGCAGATACCAGTTTTTTTTATTGGTATCTAAAAATCCACTTAACTGCTACCATATGATCAGAGGCATACTTGTGATTATGTTGGTCAATAACTTCCACTGAATATGAGAAATCTGGATGTGTTCCAAGCATGATATGCATCAGACCGCCAACCATAGATTAATAAGGAAAGTCATGGCTTTCAGATGGCACTAAGCTCTCTTGATTTGGTTGAGTTTTGACCAGGTCAAGGTTTGTCACCACTGGGGTAGCTGCTGGTTTACAGTCTTCTATTTGGTACTTCTTAAGTATATCTTGAATATACTTGGATTGACTTAATGTGATAGTCTGGGTGCTTCAGTCCATGAAAACCTTATCCCTAAGTAGTAACAAGTTCTCCTAGATTGCACATTTTGAACTCCTTAGATAGGCTGGATTTAGTCACTTTCAATGTTGCTAGGTTATTGGTTGCTATAACAAGACCATCCACATATAGAGCTAATAGAACTGGACTTGCTCTATCTGGTTATAGTATATAATATAGTCAGCATTACTCCTTTTGAAACTCACAGATTCCAGGCTCTTTGTGTTTGTTTGAAACCATATATTGACTTTGTAAGCTTGCAGCCCAAATGGGAGCTATCTTGGTCAAAACACCCATCAGGCTGGTACATGTACATGTCCTCATCAGGCTCTCCATTCAAAAATGCAGTTGTTACATCCATTTGATGTATAAATACTTATATTTGGCTGCAGTAGCCAATATCAATCTGATGATATTGAACTTGGCTATGGGCACAAAGGTCTCAGTATAGCCAAGTCCTTTTGTTTGAGAGTATTTTTTGGCCACAAGTCTTACTTTGTATCTTTCAATTGCACCATGAGCCTTGTATTTTGTCTTGAAGACCCATGCGCATCCAATTGATTTTTGGTTGATTGGTAATTTGACCAAGTCCCAAGTTTGATTTTCCATCAGGGCCTGATATTCCTCAGTCATTGCAGATTGTTAAAACTCTGTCTGAGGGCTATTTAGGGCCTCTTTTACAGTCTGGGGCCCATCAATATGGACCAAATAGGCATAGGCTAAATTTGTACCCTCATTGATATAGTAATTTGGGCTATTCCTTGTCTGGTTGGATCTCCAGGCCTTTGATACTGTAATGCTCACCTCTGGGATATTCTTTGGCACTGATTCAAGCTGAACCATAGTGGTAGAGTCCTGTGAAGTGAGAAATTTTCATTGTTTTGCTCCGATTCAATTTTGATAATTGGTGGAGTTAAGATCAGATTTTTGTCATCAGCTGATGTCATCTTTTGTCAAAATTTTGAATATACATCAAGCAACACATCCCTGGACTTGGTTAGCTTCTTTGCTTTGGTATTGTAGAGTCTGTATGCTTCACTCTCATTGAGGTAGCCTAAAAATTTGCATTTTACACTTTTTGGCTCAAATTCTGACTGATTTCCAGGCAGTTTCTTGGCATATGCTGTACACTCAAAATTCTTAGATACTCTGCACATGATCTTTACTCATACCATGCTTCACATGGAGTAGAATCACAAAGTATTCCATTGTAACTCTAATATTTAAAGTATACAGCTCTGGCAACTGATTCCGCCTAAAAATCATAGGACATTTTTTGATCATGGATCATAGATCTTGCCATATCAGTTATTGATCTGTTGTATGTTCTGCTACTTCATTTTGCAGTGGGGTGTATGGTACAGTAGTCTCTTGCTTTATCTGATGAATCTTGTAGAAGTGGATGAAGAGTTTTGAGTTATATTCTCCACCATTGTCAGAGTGTATTTTCTTTATTTTTTCACCAATATTTCTCTCCACTATGGCTTTAAACTCTCCAAGCTTAGACAGAGCTTCTTCCTTTCTCCCAATGAAGTAGACCCATATGTATCTTGTATAATCATCAATAAAAGTGATTGAATACTTCATCCCACCCAGGGATAAATTTTGCAAAGGTCCTCACAGATCTGAGTGAATTACTAACCCTAAGGAATACTGCAAGTGATCATTGCAGTATCAAATGCCTGGAGATCCAATCAGACAAGAGATAGCCCAAATTACTACATCAACGGGAGTACAAACTTAGCCTATACCTATTCAGTCCATATTGATGAGCCCCAGACTGTAAAAGAGGCCCTAAATAGCCCTCAGACAAAGTTTTGGAGATCTGCAATGACAGGAATATCTGTTGTAACAGTCTTGGAGATATTGGAAGTGATTGGGAGAACAAGTAGATTATGTGGTGTTCACTTAATGATTTATTGAATGTAAAAGTAGTATTTATACTTTTACCTGGTCTTGGCATTACAAACACGTAGAATAGGTTAAGGAAGGTCCGAAGAATTGTTGTGTTGTATTATGATTAGTTTGGGGCTTGTTCTACAATGTAGAGGCTAATCAACAATATACAACAACTTCCAGTATGCTAATACTGAAATAGTTTAGTGGGAGTTTGATATACCAATAGAAGATATAACTTTCACTAATTTCCTCAATCTTAAGCTCAAAATATACTGTAGGCAGTGTTTATCACTTCTACAGTAGTGTTCTGACCTTCTGTTGACTAATGGGCTTATTTACTTTTATAGTAACTTTTCCTTATTTGGAAGTCACTTTCCTTTCTGAGAAATATTTCCTAATATGGAAATTCTGAGCTCCCCTTTAACCTAAACGGGTATGTTGTAGAAGTCTCTAAAGGGGTCTTTAGACCTAAACGGGTGTGTTTAGAGTCAAGGGGTTTCTTAGAGGGGACTTTTCCAACAGAAAAGTGGTAGTTTCTTGTAGAACTTAGATTGGATTCTTGTGAGCTTTGCAGTCTCTTTACTGATGTAGTACTGATCAAAGCCAGAATACTCAACAGTGCAAGTGATGCATGGGAAGTCTTATAACCTTTAAACTTGTAATTGTAGTGTGGAGATTCTGGAAAGAGAGGTGTTGTGCATCAACATTTAAAACTTAGCCAATTTTACTCCATTTGAAAATCTAGTACCCTAACTGATTTCCCTAACCCAAACATAACAAATCCCAGTTACAGTTTATTTTATCCCACCTCAGAATCTATTTTTAGCTATCACACCTGATCTATTTTCAAATGGTCATTACGTTATCAACCTATCTGCCAAGCCTTCCCAGGTGATTAGTCATCTGAGATCTATCCAACCACTGTGCAGTTGCCAAGACATCAGGTGATTGATGATGTAATTTCAATTTATCTTATGCACCTATGAACACCCAAGTTGATTTCAATCAATCCAGTCCCTTGGTGCTTACTAATTCAAATTGATCAGAAAAGTATAAATAAAGTTTACTGAACCTTTTGGTTTAGTGTGTGTCTCAACAAAATTAAGATTCTGCCTCAGCAAAAATAAGAATCCAACAATTCAGTTCTTGTTTCTATCCAAGCCTAGTATATCTAGCACTCCAAAGAACACCAAGCCTAGCCTGCCTAGCAAACAAATATCATTGTCTTTATAGCCAACCCAGCTATATCCAAGATCAATATTAGATCAGAATCTTTCTGCTAATATTTCCGCCACTCTCTGACAATTCTAAGATTCTGCATTTAATTGTCCCTTTGGTTCAGTTAAACCATTCAAGAGTTTTATTACACTTTCTCTTGGATACAACAAGAGGCTCTCCTTTATTTTTCAGCTGGGGAAGTCATATATATGAAAATTTTGAAGGATCAAAGTTTTTGGGCAATTGCGCAAGCAATACATACAATGCAAAGCTAAAAGTTTGCAGTGGTGCAGATGGGACATAGGCGCAGCACCTCTGAGAATTTCACATGATTTGATTGGCTGGTTTGAACATTAAACGTGATCAAAGTCACCATAGTAATCCTAGCAATAAGGCATAGTATATATAATAGTTGGACTCTTTTGGTCATAACTCCTTAAGTACTGCTTCAAATGAGCTGTAATTTGAAATATGTGTTGGCTACTATGTGTTCTGTATGACATAATATTCTTAAGTGGATTGCTTGTCAGGGTCTGGAGCATTCGCTCATCAAAGTTGGAAATTCTTGATCTTTCACTTGTGTGTTACAATAGCAAAAAGCAAAATAAAGAAATGAGTGCAATATTGGTTTAGAGATATTGTAGTAATGGAATACTTTCCATTACCACAGAGCATGTGTGCAAAGTTTGGGGCTGTTTGGACAACTTTGAGAATTTTCATGTTTTGGGTACCTGGTATTTTGGTGAAAATATTCTAAGTAAATCCCAACAAGGAACTTGATCAGTATTCTCTATAATTTTAAGGGTAATGATTGAAGTGACTAAGTTAGGTGAATATTTAGGTGGAATTACAAATTTTTACAACACTCCCACTCAGCTAAATGTTGATACTGACTAGTCCTAATTTTGACCTAAGATATTCAAACTTGTCTCTAGCTAATGGTTTAGTAAGTATGTCTGCAATCATTTCATCTGTAGGACAGTAAACTAAGCTAACTAAGTTATTCTCCATAGCTTCACGTATGAAATGATGTCTAATATCTATGTGCTTGGTTCTGGCATGAAAAGTTGGATTTCTACCTAATTTTATACATCCTTGATTATCTTGAAATAAAGTAATAGGTGTTTTTTGACATAGTCCTAAATCTGTAAAAAGTTTTTTTAGCCACATTGCTTCTTTTGTAGCTTCACAGGCTGCCATTTACTCTGCCTCTGTGGTAGAAGTGCCACAATTGGTTGCTTTCTTAAATTCCACAAAATTGCTCCTTTGCAGTAAAGAAAGATACATCCTGTGGTGGATCTTCTGTCTTACAAATTTTGTCTCCAATTAGCATCAGAGTATCCCACAAGATCCTGCTCTGAATCCTTATAAGTGTATCTTTAGCAGATATCAGCAGTTCCTTTTAGGTATCTAAAAATCTGCTTAACTGCTGCAATATGATCAGATCCATAGTTCTGATTATGTTGGCTGACATCTCCCACTGAATATGAGATATCTGGACATGTTCCAAGCATGATATACATCAGACTGCCGACCATAGATTGATAAGGAAAGTCAGGACTTTTAGATGGCACCAAGCTCACTTGATTTGGTTGAGTTTTGACCAAGTTAAGGTTTGTCTCCATTGGGGTAGCTGCCGGTTTACAGTCTTCCATTATGTACTTCTTTAGTATATCCTGAATATACTTGGATTGGCTTAGGGTAATAGTCTGGATACTTCTGTCTATGGAGAACTTAATCCCTAAGTAGTAACTAAGTTCTCCTAGATCAGACATCTTGAACTCCTTAGATAGGCTGGATTTAGTCTCTTCCAATGTTTCTAGGTTATTGGCTGCTATAATAAGATCATCCACATATAGAGCTAATAGAACTGGATTTGCTCTATCTGGCTTATAGTATATACTGTAGTCAGCATTACTTCTTTCAAAACTCAAAGATTACAAATAAGTATCTATCTTGCAATTCCAGGCTCTTGGTGATTGTTTGAGACCATATAGTGACTTTTTAAGCTTGCAGACCAAATGGGGCTTATCTTGGTCAACAAACCCATCAGGCTGGTCCATATACACGTCCTCATCAAGTTCTCCATTCAAATATGCAGCCTTTACATCCATTTAATGAATAAAAAACTTATATTTGGCTGCAATAGCCAATATTAATCTGATGGAATTAAACTTGGCTGCCAGTGCAAAGGTCTCAGTTTAGTCAAGTCCTTTTGTTTGATAGTATTGTTTGGCTACAAGTCTTGCTTTGTATCTTTCAATTGTACCATCAGCCTTGTATTTTGTCTTGAAGACCCATCTGCATCCAATTGATTTTTGGTTGATTGGTAATTTGACTAAGTCCCAAGTTTAATTTTCCATCAGGGCCTGATATTCCCCAGTCATTGCAGATCTCCAGAACTTTGTCAAAAGGCTATCTAGGGCCTCTTTTACAGTCTGGGGTTCATCAATATGGACTGAATAGGCATAGGCTAAGTTTGTACCCTCATTGATATAGTAATTTAGGCTATTTCTTGTCCAATTGTATGTCCGGGCATTTGATACTGGAATGATCACCTCTGGGATATTCCTGGGAACTGATTCTTGCTGAACCATGGATTTAGAGTCCTCTGGAGTGAAAAAACTTTCATTGCTTTGCTCTGATTCAATCCTGACAATTGGTGGACTTGAGATCAAATTTTTGACATCATCTAATGTCATTTTTTGTGAAAATTTTGAATTTTCATCAAACAACACATCCCTGGACTTGATAAGCTTCTTTGCATTAGTATTGTAGAGTCTGTATGCCTTACTCTCATTGCAGCAGCCTAAAAATATGCATTTTACACCTTTTGGTTCTAATTTTGACTGATTTCCGGCCAGTTTTTTGGCATATGCTGTACACCCAAATATTCTTAGATGCTCTGCACTTGGTCTGTATCCATGCCATGCTTCAAATGGAGTAGAATCACAAAGTATTCTGTTATAACTCCTATTTTTAAGGTATATAGCAGTGGCCACTGATTCCGCCCAAAAATTATAGGATAATTTTTGATCATGGATCATAGATCTTGACATATCAATTATTGTTCTGTTAGCTTGTTCTGCTACTTCATTTTGCTGTGGGGAGTATGGTACAGTAGTCTCTTGCTTTATCCCAAGAATTTTGCAGAAGTGGATGAAGTGTTTTGAGGTATATTCTCTACCATTGTCAGAGCGTATTTTCTTAATTTTTTCACCAGTGTCTCTCTCCACCATGGCTTTAAACTCCCTGAACTTAGACAGAGCTTCTTCCTTTCTCTCCATGAAGTAGATCCATGTGTATCTTGTATAATCATAATAAAAGTGATTAAATACTTCATCCCGCCCAAGGATAAATTTTGCATAGGTCCACAGAGATCTGAGTGAATTAGATCTAATTTTTTCTTAGTTTTGATTAACTCAGAGCTCTTCAACAGTTGTCTGGCTTGTTTCCCATATATGCAGGCTTCACACTGCTCCAAATTAGCTGGGGGATGAATTTTCACTCCAGAAAATAGCTGTTCTTTGTGTTGTAAGAATCTTGGAGATATTGAAAGTGATTGGAGAATAAGTAGATTATGTGATTTTCACTTAATGATTTATTGAATGTAAAAGTAGCATTTATACTTTTACCTGGTCTTGGCATTACAAACACATACAATAGGTTAAGGAAGGTCCCAAAAGCATGTGTGCAAAGTATGGGGCTGTTTAGACAACTTTGAGAATTTTCATGTTCTGGGTACCTGGCATTTTGGTGAAAATATTCTAAGTAAATCCCAACAAGGAATTTGGTCAGTATTCTCTAGGATTTGAAGGTGATGATCTAAGTGACTAAGTTAGGTGAATATTTAGGTGGAAATACAAATTTTTACAACACTTTGATCATTTTACACAAATAATCAAAATTGATGTGTCTAAATCTCCTGTGCCAAAGCATTGGTGTTTCTTCATTTAAGTTACTTATCTTGGCTTCCAAATATGATGGAATATAAGTCAACTTGTATAGATTCTGATCTCTGATGCCCAAAGCAATATGGGCACCATTTTGATCAGTGATCCTGCATCCAGAATTGTCAAAACTGAAACTGAGTCCTTCTGCTGAGGCCTTGCTTACAGAGAGTAGGTTCTTGGCTATTTCTGGTACATAGAGTACTTCTTCAAAGGTCAGTGTATGGCTTCCTTCACTGCTTCTAAGGTTTACTTGGATAGTTCCTTCTCCCACTGCATCAAGTGTTCTATTGTCACCCATGAAAACCTTCTTAATTGGAATTTCTTAATATTGGGTAAAAAGTTCTTTTTGGTGTTTAAAGTGTTGAGATGCTCTAGAGTCAATATACCACATCTGAGAATCATTGTTTGTGGTCATACTTAGTGCAGATATGAATAGTCTATCTTCAGTTGTAGCAGCATTTCCATATTCAGGCTTCTTTTGCTGACAATCTCTCTTTTTGAGACACCGGTCTGATGTGTGTCCTTTCCTTTTGCAGTAGTTGCAAAATAGGTTGTTGTTGCCTTTGTAGGGTCTTGGGTACCTCCTTTGTTGGCTATCATTACTTATTAAAGCATTTTCTTCTTCCTTCTTATTGGTGCTTGATTTTCTTAATTCTTCATCCAGGAGCCTTCCATATACGTAATTTAAGGTCAAATCTTCAGTTCTGGACTCTAGGGCTGATACAGGGCCCTGAAACCTGTCTGTCAGGCTATTCAGGATGGTAACTATCACATCCTCATCAGTAGTTGGTACGCCCACAGATTCCATCTCATCTACCAGCAGGGTAATTCTGTTAATTAGATTTTTGCATTTCTTCTCCTGGCAGCATCTTTGTAGTAAAGAATTTTTGTCTCAGATACATTCTCTTGGCAGCTGAACATGACTGGTAGGTGTCTTCTAATGCTTTCCAGGCATTCTTTGCCGTTTTTGCTCTTGAGCATTGAATTAGCAATTTGTCCATGACATTAAGGCAAATGCAGTTAAAGGCACTTTGTTCTTTCTTCTGGTACTTTAAGGCTTCCTCTCCCATGTTTTTAGGAGGGCATTCTTCTCCCATGACAATATCCCAAAGGCCTCTTTCTAGTGGCAGCATCTTCATCTTCACCTTCCACACTTGGTAGTTAGAGCCATCCAACTTTTCAGCAGAGGGAAAAATTCCAGTAATAGCAGTAGTACACATTGCAGAGAGTGACAGCTTGGGGCTCATAACCTGTTATAGGAGTCTTGGAGATATTGGAAGTGATTTGGGAGGACAAGTAGATTATGTGGTTTTCACTTAATGATTTATTGATTGTAAAAGTAGTATTTATACTTTTACCTGGTCATGGCATTGCAAGCATGTAGAATAGGTTAAGGAAGGTCCCAAGAGCATGTGTTCAAAGTTTGGGGCTGTTTGGACAACTTTGAGAATTTTCATGTTCTGGGTACCTGGTATTTTGGTGAAAATATTCTAAGTAAATCCCAACAGGGAATTTGGTCAGTATTCTCTAGGATTTGAGGGTAATGATCGAACTGACTAAGTTAGGTGAATATTTAGGTGGAATTACAAATTTTTACAACACAAGATATACTAAAGAAGTACAAAATGGAAGACTGTAAACCAGCAGCTACCCCAATGGAGACAAACCTTAACTTGGTCAAAACTCAACCAAATCAAGAGAGCTTGGTGCCATCTGAAAGCCCTGACTTTCCTTATTAATCTATGATCAGCAGTCTGATATATATCATGCTTGGAACATGTCCAGATATCTCATATTCAGTGGGAGATGTCAGCCATCATAATCAGATCTATGGATCTGATCATATTGCAGCAGTTAAGCAGATTTTTAGATACCTAAAAGGAACTGCTGATATCTGCTTAAGATACACTTATAAGGATTCAGAACAGGATCTTGTGGGATACTCTGATGCTGATTGGGGATAAAATTTGGAAGACAGATGATCTACCACAGGATGCATCTTTCTTTACTGCAAAGGAGCAATTTGTGGAATTTAAGAAAGCAACCAATTGTGGCACTTTCTACCACAGAGGCAGAGTAAATGGCAGCCTGTGAAGCTACAAAAGAACCAATGTGGCCTATGAAGCTTTTTACAGATTTAGGCCTTTGTCAAAAAATGCCTATTATTTTATTTCAAGATAATCAAGGATGTATATAACTAGGTAGAAATCCAACTTTTCATGCTAGAACTAAGCACATAGATATTAGACATCATTTCATACGTGAAGCTATGGAGAATAACTTAGTTAGCTTAGTTAACTGTCCTACAGATGAAATGATTGCAGACATATTTACCAAACCATTAGCTGGAGACAAGTTTGAATATCTTAGGTCAAAATTAGGACTAGTCAGTATGAGCATTTAGCTGAGTGGGAGTGTTGCAAAAATTTGTAATCCCACCTAAATATTCACCTAACTTAGTTACTTAGATCATTACCTTCAAATCCTAGAGAATACTGACCAAATTCCTGGTTGGGACTTAGAATATTTTCACCAAAATACCAGGTACCCAGAACATAAGAATTCTTAAAGTTGTCCAAACAGCCCCAAACTTTGCACACATGCTCTTGGGACCTTTACTTAACCTATTTTATGTGTTTGTTATGCCAAGTTCATGTTAATGCATAAATACTACTTTTATATTCAGTAAATCATTATGTGAAAACCACACAATCTACTTGTGCTCCATATCACTTCCAATATCTCCAAGACTCTTACGACAGTCTTCACCTTACACACTTGGTAGCTAAATCCATCCAACTTTTCAGCAGAGGGAAAAGTCCCAGTAAGAGCAGTAGTAGACATTGCATAGAGTAACAGCTTGGGGCTCATAACCCATTGTAAGAGTCTTTGAGATATTGGAAGTGATTGGGAGGACAAGTAGATTATGTGGTTTTCACTTAATGATTTATTGAATGTAAAAGTGGTATTCATACTTTTATATGGTTTTGGCATCACAAGCATGTAGAACAGGTTAAGGAAGGTCCCAAGAACATGTGTGCAAAGCTTGGGGCTGTTTGGACAACTTATCTAACTTTCATGTTCTGGGTAAATATTCTAGGTAAGTTTTAACAAAGAATTTGGTCAGTATTCTCTGGGATTTGAAGGTAATGATCTAAGTTACCAAGTTAGGTGAATATTTAGATGGAATTACAAATTTTTACCACACTTACAACACTGGGTCTTGATGATTTGGTGAGAATCTCTCAAGTGAATCCTGGCAAGGCATCAGGTCAGCTTACTCTCTGAGCAGAAGGTAAAGAGTTAAGTGACTAAGATAGGTGAATGTTTAGGCTGAATTACATTCCTTATAACACTTTGTTCTTTCTTCTGATACTTGATGGCTTATTCTTCTTCACCTTACAAAAGGCATTGTTCTCCAAAGACAGCATTGCAATGGCCTCATGCATGTAGCATCATCTTTACCCTCACCTTTCAGACTTGGAACTCAGACCCATCTAACATTCAGCCAAAGGAGATACATCAGTAATAGCAGTAACTAACGCTCTAGATTGTGAAAGCTTGGGTTAATGATCTGTTGTAAGAGTTCTCTTATGTTGGATGTGACTGGGAGAATGATATATCATGTGGCTGTCACTTGATGATTTGTTGAATGTAACAGTGGCATAGCTACTTTTAAATAGTCTTGGCAAGAAAACATGTAAAATGAGTTTGGAAGTGTACCAAAAACATGTGCACTTAGTTTGGGGCTGATTGTATTGCATTGGGATTTTTCATGTCCAAAGTATCCAATACTGTGGTGACACAGCTCCCAATAGAGAATTAGGCCAGAGTTCACTGAGTATTGGTAGACTATGATCTAAGCAACTGAGTTAAGTGAATAGTTAGGTATGGTGGCAAAATTTGCAACAGATAGGACTCTATCAGGGTGATCTACTCTTCATCTGTGAGCGGAATAAAAAAATGATCATCATAGGGATTGATTGGCTGATATGCTGTTGTGGCAATTTGATGATAGTTAGAGGCCACCGGAAGTCCGAGTAGAGCTACATCATACCCGCAGTTTGTTCAATAATGCAACAAAAAAGGCCAAATATTGATAAACTCCAACAAGTACATCATACTTACCCTTGTAAAGTGAAACCAAAATCTGTAATGACTCCGACTTGACATAAAAGAATCCAACAGGAGTACCTCCATGGAGTCACCTAGCTGGAAGCATCAATGAGTCTTGGCCTGAAAGTCATGTTCTAGCCCTAAATCATATCGGCCTATGCTCAATTGTCGCAATTTGGGCTAAACAGTGAGTCACAGTAAGCAGAGGCTTAGGTCCTTCACTCTAAAAGTCAAGCACTGAGCTCATGTTACTATCGAATACCTTCCATAAGATTGTTACCCACACCCGACTTCAAGCTAACCACCGTCAGATATAACCAGTACGCTCCAGGAGAATTTCCATGTCCAGCCAGTGAGTGAGAGCGAACCGACAGCTGCAAGAGGCCGTACGCAATGGTACGAAAGACTCGACCGGGCGAGGGCTGCATCGGTTTTCAGATCATTTATTTTACTTTAACCAAGCCACCAAATCACATGTACAACGACGATCCAGTGCCTTAGAGAACACCAATTCTATAGAGGGAGGGAATATTATACAATGCTTTGCCTTTACTGGCTAGAGGTGATTTCCATGCTGGCGAGAAGCTTGTTGTCGGCGTACAAGGAGCACTTGGGTGCAATGACAGCGTTGTAGCTCCAGCTAGGGGTCGTCTCAGTGCTCATGAAGCACTCGTAAAGCTTACTGCTCAATGGAAGATCCCCCTCGACTGGCTCGTTAGGCTGAATGGTGATCACAGCAGTGTAGTCCACTCCAAAATCGTTGTGTCCTTTGAACTCATAGCGATGCTCGGACTTCGTGCTGCGGGAGGCAGAATTCCATAGATATCCGGCATTGTGGTAGTCCATGATGAAATCACCCATGAGTATGGGGTATGCTTCGTCGATGGGACTGCATTCACAGGGGGCGTGAACAGTCGGCTTGGGGGTGGCAGTGGGAGTCGCTCTGACAGACACGGTGGTTGAAGAGGTCTCAGCTTTCGTGGACACCGACTTGACATGAGTGGAGGATGGCGCGGCAGAAGTAGTGATAGGCTTGACTTGAGCGGTAGTAGGAACAGCTTGGGCAGAGGTCGACTCCTCGTGGGAGGTGGTGGTTGGTGCAGCCTTAGTGGAAGTAGTCTCGATGTGGTTAGTGGCGATCTCCATGCTGGCAACGAGCTTGTTGTCAGCGTACAGAGCACACTTGGGTGCAATGAGAACGTTGCTGTTCCATCCAGGTGTCTTCTCCGAGTTCTTGAAGCACTCGTAAAGCTTATCACTCACAGAGAGTCCTCCTTCGACTGGCTCGTTAAACTGAACGGTGGTGATGGCGGTGAAGTTCTTTCCCTCGGTATTAACACCCTTGTACTCAAAGTGATGCTCGGAGTCCAGACTGTGTGCGGCAACATCCCACAAGTAACCTTCATTTTGGAAAGCAAGGAGGAAATCGTTCATATACACGGAGGACGACTCGTCAATGGGGCTGCATTCACAAGGGGCGCGAGTAGAGCTTAATGGCAAGGCCGATGCAGCGGCAACCAGGGTTAGGCCTGTGGAGATAGATGTCGAGAATTTCATTATGAGATGGGTGTCCATTGAATTTGTCGCTCATATTTATGCGACAAGACTCCAACTATCCGCGTATCAGCCCGGTCCAAATATAGAGCAATCTTCCTTCGTGACTTTCACCGCTGGCAACCGTTCTTTGATAGTGGATTCACTTTATCCATTTACGCCGGAGGTAAATGCGCATTTCCAGTGTTATGCGCTTATGGCATTTCGCAGAGGCCAATGGCACACGGGCCGCCGGTATCATCATGGATTTGGAGTAATCATCCATCGTGACCTCCCCAAAAGCGACCCTCTACCCAAAGTGGATATCCATTCCTATGCAGCCATTGGTATGTCGAAGTGGAGTACCTCAAGTAAGATTGATTCCCTCGGGGATAAAATACTCAATAGCACCTAACCATACCTGTTTTGTCCGATCATCTGCATAATCGATTTGCTCATTAGGGGAATTTTTTCTCGACCCTGGTTGGTGCGCAGAAGGAGGAAAAACAAACCAACCGTTGATACCCCCTCTGGTTGGTCAGTCACAGGTGTTTATGGCTCGACGCTGAGGTAGAATAGGAAAGGATTTCATTTGATGCGCCCATCAACTCCTCATGGAGTCTATTTTTGGGTTATCGGTCTTTCAGCTGATTGATTCCCAGGAACGTAGTGAGAGAAAACATGGAAAAGGAAGCCCCACGGCTTGGCATATACTTCCGCTCAATCAAAAAGCCAAGGGCATTATGGTTGTTCATCTCCAGGATCAAGTGATGTCCCAAAAAAACTTCCCTATCATACCAAATTTGATTCCATCAACGAGCGCAAGTTGGCACATACGCTTGCTCTGCTACGCAACCGTTGGCAGATGCTATTCCGATCGGAGACATCCAGTTTGCTTTTGTTGATCTTGGTTTTGAGCGTGAGTTACTCTTTAAATAGCGTTAACCTTGCCTACCCTATACAAGCATATGCCACTAATTCTGGGATTTGGCTCTAGGTTAATAAGTCGAGACCTGCATGGCACTTATGCTATACCATACTATATTCCGCGTCTGGGTTGAACGCACTCCGTTGCAAGAGCAAATTAGGCTTATCGCACTCTGGCTCAACGATACCGCCAATGGATGGAACGAGTGACTCCCCCGCCTAGATCGCACGAAACTTGGCGGGATCAAATTTGGCTAATCGCATTCGGTTTCTGGTAACGTTTGAAGCTGGGTATTATTGACTACCGAACACTTCACGTGATACTCGGAGGTTTAATCCGAAAAATCAGTAGGCGTCGAAACAGGAGATTCCGGGATTAACATGACTTCAGATGACACTGCGGATGTACTAGGATAGAATCTGCTATATTAGAGATACTTTTATTATTACCGATCTATAGAATACATCTAGCATTGCTGCGGCGATGGTCCATTACAATATCGACGTGAGTGCACCTGCTATCTTTCATGCTATCACAGTTGGGTTGCCAAAAAATCGAATCGCGTGCATAAATTGATGAACATCGGTGAGTGGGTGAAATCCAGGATCCTATCGGTATGAAATGGCCCGAGAATCTTCATCCCAGTCGCCGCTTATCCACTGGTCAAATATTTTTCCGAGTTAACATAGTCTAGAGCGCGTGGGAAAATCGAAGGTTTCTTAGGAGTCTATCCGATATGCTTCGTGTTGCTTTGTCATCGACCATATACCGACGGTAGGGCCCGCTGCTTATGCTTCTTTACTAGACTTGGTGCTGTGGAGGCATATGCGAATATTACTTACTGTCTGGTGATGAAACGTAATCCGCAACTTAATTTTCGTACTATCAGTCGAGGTTAATTCAATCCGACAATTCAACCAAAATGGTCATTGTCCGAAGCACACACACACACACACACACATGTATATATATATATATCTGCAGCAGCTTTGATTTGGAGATGTTCCTTAACATTCAAGGCGAATCTTGAGAGCAGCAGAGAGAGCCATTGGAGGATATCTTATATAGTTACGTTGTTGTTCTGAGAATCAAGTTTTAGCACGGTGTCCAGTTCGATCGATTGCTCGTGAGCCACTTGAACTCTCCGAATCGACATCCATGGTAGACGTTTCTCAAAATCGCCCCGGTACAACAGCTAATTTGCTAGAGCTCAGGCATGACTCCGAAATATCTGATGCCGACAATACCCTCAGTATCTCGTACTGCAGTGGAAGCGCGTTGCCAACGAGTTGTATGGCAGCCACTTTCATGGAGTCATTCAGCTCACAATTCACCCTATATTCTACTCATTTGGGTAATCATTTGGCCCGTGAAAGCGAGATCAACGCTACTGGCTTACTAAACGGCACATCACGCAAGAAGCTTAATCATGAAAATGAACTCCGGGAATAATAATCCCTTTCGATGCCGAATATATCCATGAGAGCATCTTGAGGGCGAACTCACCTTGAAATGTTGACTTGCGGCTATCTATACCGCTAAAGGATCCCCTGTTACCGAGGATTCTTGAGCAGTCAAGTTAGCGAACGATATGTCGCAAGCAGAATTACCCATTCAGAAACGATGGAAATATAGAAAGAAGCTCAAATCTACCTACTCTGTCAAGCACTTCTGACTTCGAAATACATTTGGCTTTGGTTGAATGGACGATCAAGCCAGCTCACGTTCTAATTAGAGTATTATCCGGAAGATGATGTGGCAAGCTTCTAATGTCCGACATTTGGTAACAACTAATCGAGACATCTTTTTTGAGTCAAGCTACCCTTGAAGATTGCCCCATATCTCAACCGCGAAAGTAACCTTTGATTGATGGAATTGGAAGGTTCGTTCATACCATTACCATCCTAGCCTTACTATTTGATTCTGCCATATTGAGATAAAAAAATTCCAGTTGAATACACCCCGTAAGATTGTATCCAACACCCTGAATCATGCTAACCACCGTCAGATAACCCCAATGCGTTCCAAGAGAATTTCTATTTCCAGCCAGTGAATGGAAGCGAACCAACAGCTGCAAGAGGCCGTACGCAATGGTACGAAAGACTCGACCGGGCGAGGGCTGCATCGGTTTTCAGATCATTTATTTTACTTTAACCAAGCCACCAAATCACATGTACAACGACGATCCAGTGCCTTAGAGAACACCAATTCTATAGAGGGAGGGAATATTATACAATGCTTTGCCTTTACTGGCTAGAGGTGATTTCCATGCTGGCGAGAAGCTTGTTGTCGGCGTACAAGGAGCACTTGGGTGCAATGACAGCGTTGTAGCTCCAGCTAGGGGTCGTCTCAGTGCTCATGAAGCACTCGTAAAGCTTACTGCTCAATGGAAGATCCCCCTCGACTGGCTCGTTAGGCTGAATGGTGATCACAGCAGTGTAGTCCACTCCAAAATCGTTGTGTCCTTTGAACTCATAGCGATGCTCGGACTTCGTGCTGCGGGAGGCAGAATTCCATAGATATCCGGCATTGTGGTAGTCCATGATGAAATCACCCATGAGTATGGGGTATGCTTCGTCGATGGGACTGCATTCACAGGGGGCGTGAACAGTCGGCTTGGGGGTGGCAGTGGGAGTCGCTCTGACAGACACGGTGGTTGAAGAGGTCTCAGCTTTCGTGGACACCGACTTGACATGAGTGGAGGATGGCGCGGCAGAAGTAGTGATAGGCTTGACTTGAGCGGTAGTAGGAGCAGCTTGGGCAGAGGTCGACTCCTCGTGGGAGGTGGTGGTTGGTGCAGCCTTAGTGGAAGTAGTCTCGATGTGGTTAGTGGCGATCTCCATGCTGGCAACGAGCTTGTTGTCAGCGTACAGAGCACACTTGGGTGCAATGAGAACGTTGCTGTTCCATCCAGGTGTCTTCTCCGAGTTCTTGAAGCACTCGTAAAGCTTATCACTCACAGAGAGTCCTCCTTCGACTGGCTCGTTAAACTGAACGGTGGTGATGGCGGTGAAGTTCTTTCCCTCGGTATTAACACCCTTGTACTCAAAGTGATGCTCGGAGTCCAGACTGTGTGCGGCAACATCCCACAAGTAACCGTTACTTTGTAAAGCAAGGAGGAAATCGCTCATATACACGGAGGACGACTCGTCAATGGGGCTGCATTCACAAGGGGCGCGAGTAGAGCTTAATGGCAAGGCCGATGCAGCGGCAACCAGGGTTAGGCCTGTGGAGATAGATGTCGAGAATTTCATTATCAGATGGGTGTCCATTGAATTTGTGGCTCATATTTATGCGACAAGGCTTCAACTATCCACGTATCAGCCCGGTCCAAATATAGAGCAATCTTCCTTCGTGACTTTCGCTGCTGGCAACCGTTCTTTGATAGTGGATTCACTTTATCCATTTACGCCGGAGGTAAATGTGCATTTCCAGTGCGGTGCACTTATTGGTATTTCTCTTGGGCCAATGGCTCACGAGTCACCAGTACATCACCAATTTGGAGTAATCACCTGTAACCACTTCATCAAAAGTAACGTTTCTCCAAGTGTGGATTCACTCAATCACGCATTGCTATGCGACTATTGGTATTTCGTTAAGATTATTAATGCTTTCGGAGAAAATATGGTTATTCAATGACACCTTACCATATTTGTAACTTCTGATCATCGAAACCAAATTAGGTTTAGGAGAATTTCTCCTCGCCCCTCGTTGGTGCACAGAAAGAGGAAAAACAAATCAATCGCTGGGACCGCTTCTGGTTGGTCAGCCACAGGTATTTAGAGCTCGAAGTAGAAGCGGGAACAGCAGTAATTTCATTTGATGCAACGATTAATACCTAACAGCCCCTCGTGTATCATTCTTTTGGCTTATCGGTCTATCAGCTGATTACTTCCCAAGAACGTAGCGAGAAAAAACATGGAAATGAAAACCCCACAGCTTGGAAAATACTAATGCACATTTCCAAGGTAAGCGGCTATTATGGTTGGCTCATCTTCAGGACCAAGGGACGTCTCAGAAAAAACTTCACTTTCACGATGAAATTGATTCCATCAACGAGCGCATGTTGGCAAATGTGTCTTCTCTGCTATCACAGTCACTGGGTGATTCTATTTTGATCAGGAACATCTAGTTTTCTTTAATTCATCGTGGTTATGCGAACTAATTGCCCTTTAAACACTGTCAACCTGTCTATCCATATACAAGCATTTGCGACTACATTTTTGTGATTTGACTCTAGGTTAGTAGATTGGGACCTGCATGGTACTTATGCTATGCCATACTACATTCCGTGCCTGGATCGGACACACTCCGTTGCAAGAACAAATTAGGCATATCCGACTCTAACTCGGAGATATCACCCAGGGATGGCATGAGAAAATTCCCCGCCTGGATCGCACGAGCCTTAGGGTGGAACCAAATCGGCTAATCAGATTCTGATTCTAGTATTGTTTTGAGACTGTGTATTCATAACTGCTGATTACTTCACATGGTTATCGGTGGTCCCATCCGAAAAATTAATCGGTGTCGAAACTCTGAACTCGGGGATTCACGCGACTCGAGATGGCACTGCTAATGTACTGAGATAGGATTTGCCAGATCAGAGATACTTCTATTATTGCCGATCCATGAAAAGAGTTAGTCTAGGTGCCTGCGGAATAGTAAAACCTTTGAATGTATTTATGCTAGTCCCAGTAATGCCCCACTCCTATGTCGGCATGACCACGCCTGTCGTCCTTCATTCTATCATAGATGGGTTGCCAAGTGATCAAATTGCTTACGTAAACCGCGGTACGTTGTTAAGTGGGTAACATCCAGGATCTTATCAGTATGAAATGGCCCGAGAATCTTCATCCCAGTCGCCGCTTATCCACTGGTCAAATATTTTTCCGAGTTAACATAGTCTAGAGCGCGTGGGAAAATCGAAGGTTTCTAAGGAGTCTATCCGATATGCTTCGTGTTGCTTTGTCATCGACCATATACCGACGGTAGGGCCCGCTGCTTATGCTTCTTTACTAGACTTGGGGCTGTGGAGGCATATGCGAATATTACTTAATGTCTGGTGATGAAACGTAATCCGCAACTTAATTTTCGTACTATCAGTCGAGGTTAATCCAATCCGACAATTCAACCAAAATGGTCATTGTCCGAAGCACACACACACACACACACACACACACACACACATATATATATATATATATATATATATGTATATCTGCGACAGCTTTGATTTGGAGATGTATTGTAAGATTCTGTTTAGCCTATTGCTAAGCTATGAGTTATTTACCCAAGATTTAGCTCGTAGGATATTAGCTAATTCTTAGAATTAGTGAAGGTCTGGAAGTTATTGATATTTTCAAACTCTTCCAGAAGCCCCCAAACTTTGCACACAGCTTCCTGGTACCTTCCTTGAAGTGTTCCTATCATTAGTTTTACGAAGTTCCCCTCAACCTATATATACTTTATTTGAACTCAACAAAACAACAGGTGAATAACATGCAGTTCTTCTGGTTCTCCAAATCACTTCCAATACTCCATAAATTATTGCAACATTTTAAATCCTATAAATCATTCAATGGTCATACATACTTTCGAAGGAGTCCTTGCATTTTGTTGTAGATTTCGTAATTACACCTAGATATTCACCCAACCTAGTCACTTGGATCATAGTCTACAAATCTCAGAGAGTTCTGGTCAAATTCCTTGTTGGGATTTACTTGGAACATTTTCACCAAAACATCAGGTATCCAGAACATGAGATATTGATAAGTAGGCCAAACAGCCCCAAACTTTGCACAAATGCTCTTGGGGCTTTCCTAAGCATATTCTACGCGTTTGTTTTGCCAAGACCACGTAAAGTATAAATACTACTTTTACATTCAGTCAATCATAAAGTGAAAACCACATAATCTACTTGTTCTCCCAATCACCTCCAATATCTCCAAACTCTTAACACACTTTTTTGTTACTCATAACGTTTTCCATTGTATATATCTCAGAACATCAGTAACTGACTAGTTCTGGGCACAGTACCTTGGAGCAAAACAACGTTTACCTGATTGTCACAGACTTTTTTAATAAGGGATTTCTGAAATGTATCCACAGTGCTAACATTCCTTCCATGGTTGTGGATTTCTTGCATGCTTGGAACTTTCCAATTGAGCATTGCATAAAGGAAATGCCATACACTATTGGCAGGCAATTAGCGCAAGTGTTCCCCCTCGTTTGTAATGAGTTAAATGTCTGATAACTTCATACAATTGCAGATCTTCCCATATTATTGCAACACTTTCACCTGATGTTATGGTAATTGGAATTATTCAGCTAAAATGGATGTATACCTTGTACTTAGTAGATGGATTATATAGGTGTAATTACAAAATTTTCAACACAAAAATTAGGATGTTACTTCGTGTCCTCCCGCTCGATTCAGGTACAGTAAGTGGAATATGGATTCACAGGTCTTTTCAACCTGTTAGCACAAGTGAATAATGGCATACTCTGACATATCCATGACATATGACACCAGGTTTGCCAAGATTCCATACTGCAGGGAGAGGGCATACCTAATCTACAATATTAAGAGTGACCCAAAGATTTGCCATATGGCCATGGGCTAAAATATCTTCAGATAAGAATGCCGGAATGCCTATGACACTCCAAGGTACAGTTTCCATGTAGGGAAGAGCGATAAGCGCGATAAGGGTATTTTTTCGCAGGATACTACTCGAATCGAATGACTGTTTTAGCCGAAACGTGGGTGCTTGTCAAACGCTGGAGTGTATCTAGGCATGTTTTCCAGTCCGCGTTTACCCCGTTCAGAATACGAGCGACTGTCTCTGCAGCCTAAGAGATTCACCATAAATATGTAGGCTAGCGATTAGTGGTAGATGTACAACATACCACATTCATCGAGGCAAATAAGCTGAGAGATGCCAACATCCAAATCACGCAGTCCTGATAAGGATCCATCGATTTGGCTAAATTGTCGTAGCTTTGGTCAGTTTGTGCTTGTATCACTCACCCCAAATTTATCTGGTTTCATCTGGCGACTAGATGTTCAAACCCGAGGTGCTATTCAGCCAAATCTAGCGTGTTGATCACGGTTTCTTTAGATAAGCCAGAATTCACGTAGTGCATGGAAACTTCGGATGCATGTCATATATGTGCCCCAGTGGGGTGTGTGTATCAAGGGAGTCTGGTTATTCCTGAAGAAACGCTGATAAGGTTTGGTTGGAATCTGGATTGTGGGGCATGTTAGTTGCGCCTGACTTTTGTGGTCAGGATTATGCTTAGAAAAATTGGTATTGGTATTCCCCCATAAACGGGCCAGACACCCCTCCTTCATTCATTAGACCACTTCTGATGTGTAATCGAAATGCACAATAAACGAATTCAAATGATCATTTCCCGCATGATGCATGTGTTGCCAAAGAGCCAACATGAAAATCGGTCAATAACTGTCCAACCAGATTAGGTGGCCTCGATATCCATCTATGGGAATCTCACGAAGATCTTGTGATATTCCGCTGTGCCATACTGAGCCATATAATTCGGGGAGTGTTATGTGATGATGTTTATTTTTATCCTTCGGCAGGATGATCCGAATTTTGAGATTTCTCTTGAGAAGTCACCCCCCCCCCCACAGAAGCGACTATACTCTTCATAGGAATACTGCAGATTTCGGGGCTCTAGCCTAAGATGCATATTGGCGGCTTTTTTTCATTCCCTTATATTGCAATATTGCATTAGTCATCGTCTCAAAGCGTGAACAGTCTCAGGTAGTCGAAGTTGGTCGCCGCGGTGAGTGGGCCAATGTATTTGGAATACAAACGAGGAAACACTGGTGCAGATAAGGTTCCAATGTCTTTCGCACATTATCTTGAATCCACATTTGCTACAGAAGAACTAGTATGCACACATACAGTAAGACACAGTAATGCCGAGTAGAGCTTGCATTCAACATATTGGCACTGGGGTGTTGCTGCCTTCTTATCTACAATGACCATCTTCCAAGAGATTTCAAGCAGCAGTCATGTATTCATGATTAGGCATTTCTCGTAAGATTTTACTCAGCTCAGAGATCACGGGCTAGTCAGGAAACTATGGAATCCCATTGATCTGAGTTTTTTTTCCAAGCTCCATTTCTTCGACTTACCCCACTGTATGTAGCGTCCTATCCGGAAATGGCTGCTTAACTTGATTGAAAGAAGCGTATGCTGGATATTCGAATGGTTGGGTCCACTATGGATGGAAATATGCTTTGAAAAGGCAATAAACCTCATTAGACTTCTCGCAAGGATGTCTCCAGTTGCTACTCGACTCTTCAATCAGAATGAACACTGGTACTGGTCATGGTATCAACTATCATCAGGACATCGCTTCTTTGATGGCTGCGAAGCGTAATGTGGTTCACCGAAATAGGCTTATTCTATTGACCAGACAGCATGACTAATGCCGATCGTGGTGAAACCTTCAGAAATAATGGCATTAATGGATACATTCAACCTCCTCTCAAATTGGTATCTTCCCCGGGTAAAGTTGCCATGAAAATCCCACCAACCAATCAGGTTGAAAAGTGCCAATTCTTCAGAATCGAATTTAATGCTGGTGATCGCATCGGTGGTGATCTCGATGCGATGTAGAAGACATGTGGATCATAGTGATACATATACGGTTTCCTGGAATGCAGCTCCGGGTGAACCCAACGCAGAAGCCTATTCTGGTCGAGATACCAATATTATTATCGACCAACTACCCGAAATGAAGTGGTGATGCCGATTTTGGGGTAGTTTTCGCGTTTGCGTACTTGACGCCACCACCTGTCAAATCGGTATTTCTACCGCGTAAAATGGATGTGCTCCAGATTTGCCAAGATTTGAAACTGAAGCGCAGCTGGCGGTCGAGAGCCATGGCTTGCTGGTTGTTTGAATTTGAAGGTATAAATATCATAGGATACTCCCATCAAGACTCAATAAGCTACCACTAGCATACCTGACAACACTACAAACAATGAAGTTCACCACATCGATCTCGGCTGGCTTGATTCTCGCCACCACCGTTCTGGCTCTGCCATTTGAAAACTTTCCACAGTACTGCCAGGAGAATCAGAACACCTCCCTCCAATGCCTCTACGAGCATCACTCTGGTGTAATGTTCAAGTGCTCTGATGGAAAGGTGCTTGACTATTCATGCCCTGGCGATCAAGTGTGTGTTATGTATACCGTTGGCTCATCTACTACCGCAGCATGTGGCGAGAGATCCCTGGCTCCAGCAAACTCTGGCAATTAGATCGCCTCTCGAATTGCCAGCAATGGCCAAACATTGTAAATACACCTATAATATGCACAACTAAGTTGTAGCCATCACTTGATATTTGATGTCAGCGAATCAGCCAATATTGATAATACATGTAATATGTTACAGTCATGAACAATAAATGAGCATTAACCCATCAATTTCATGAGAGTTTCACCCGTGGGACCGTGGAATTTCCAAAAATCAAGTCGTCAATACATAATCCGCCGCAATACAAGCATTTTCAATGGCAAAATACGCTTGGCCTTTGAAATTTAGGGATACAACGTCTACCACTGATAAAAAGGATTTGCAATATCTATTCGTATGTTTGTATATAGGTCGACCTATGTTATCAGTTGATGAAGGAATGATTGGCTTCAACTCAATCCCACACTGGGCGGGGTTGAAGCTAGCAAGAAGCTTGGGCTAAGGGAATTCTACAACATAACATTCGGATCCAATTGTGTGAAACAGATTAGTGTGATATCAACGTTCTGTATGTAAGATGATGTTCGGTCCGGTACCTACCGACTAAATGTTCTACCGCAAAGCGTCAAAATACATCTCTGAAATCGCCATGCGACAAGATTTTCATCTCCTTTTTGGCTTGTTCTCATCAAGTGATGATTGTCCATATACGAATTATGCACAAAGTCATCGATGGAAATGAATTCACACCATCCAACTAATGGCCTTGAATTACTGCTCAGGTGCGGATATGGAACCGATTACTTTGGTCGGTTTACTAATCCGGTCAGTGGGAGTTTTATCATGCTCTGATTTTGGCAAGTTTCGTGTATTTCGAGGTTGAGGCGTTCATATGGTATTAATCGTATGAGCGTCTACTGTATTGTGCAGCTCATTTACTTTTTTTGCACGCCAATCAAAATCAACATGGTGGTCGTGGTTGAAGAGATCCAATTCTCAAACCAAATCTAGTGGTTCTGATCACATCGATCGCTATCTTGATACCACAATTAAGCTCGATGAATCAGACTCCTAAAGGTACTACCGAGGAATTTCACCATAGCTGGTGTCAGCAATGTGTTCATTGGGTTTTCAAGAGATTCGCTTGGGCCGAAGAGCATTCCCCGACTGCCCAGAACAACACATTAATACCGACCGTGATGGAATATTAGTCCGCGTAGCCAATTCATCCTAATTTAGTGCTGTTGTTGGGTAAGCCACCACAAATGATCCTGTCAAATTGGTAAGGATTTGGATTTACGTTGTTATTGACAATCAAGAGCCCTACACAGCTAGAGAAACGAATGATCTGTCGATACTTAGAAATCATAGGTATAAAAATACACAACATTGCAAGCAATCCTCATCAAACAACCCACAACAAACAATGAAGTTCGCTGCCTCCTTCTTCGCCGGCCTGACTCTTGCTACCTCCGCTCTTGCCTTGCCTCTGGACGAATGGTGCGCAGGAAAGCCAGACACCCCTCTTCAGTGTGTCGATGAATATCACTCTGGAGTAATGTGGAGATGCCAAGGTGGAAAGATGGTGGACTACTCTTGCTTTGAAGGCCAAGTATGCGTGGAGTTTACCTGGCAATCGGTTACCAGCGCCTCATGTTTTGAACTCCCCCCCAGTGCCAGTGGTGAAAACCCTAGTTCTAACTAGAAGTAGCTCTATCCGTTGCTGCTAATGTAGATATATAGCATCAGTGCACAATAAATGTAATTCAATCACAAAGCTCTCGTGGTGCTCAACAAATGCATGTTTTGTCGGTCGGAGGAAGCGGTAGTAGTGACTCGATAAGCAAATATGTGTCTCACCGGGTGGGTGGTGTTGATCAGGCAGCTTAATAGATCGCCAACAGGGTGCAAAGTCACATTAGACACTAGCATGCCAGCATAGATGAATCACCGCCAATTAAAATGCTTGCTACCAACATCACAAAATCTAGTGCAAGCCACACAATGCGCATATGATCCGCATTACTTCATGGCGATTGGCAAATGATGCCCATGTTGTCGATACATTCCAAATAAAGGCGCTCTAATTTTCCAGATATTCGGATTCCTAGACATATTTCCAACTATGGTTCGTCAGTGCGGTCCGTTTGGGTTCAAGCATAGCTATGAAGAATACGCCTTCATTTATTGTTATTTGCTGACCCCATTGCAATACTGGTGAGCTCAAATGAAACACTCAGCTGGAGCTCCTGGAATCTCCCATTTTCCAATCCATCCACAATTTCACAGATCGCGGCTGGCATTTACCTGCAACCACTGGGGTATAGCACATGAACGGAGGCGGTTCCATTTTTACTTGCCTCGGGAACTCAGGTTGCTCCACCCCCCATCGACTCAGTGCAAATCCCCTAGCCAGTAAGCCAATAAGAGTTTATCCGTTATTACATCAAGCACCATCTTGATACTGCATTTGGCAGCAGCTCAGAGTGGTACACGTGTGGTTAGATGGCGTGATGGTAGTGTAGAGCGTTTCTGGAACACTACACCGAGGATATCCACGGCAGTCGGGCCAGAATTATGCTTATTCGATTATCCAAACAGCAATTAAGATGGCCATTTGGAGATCAAGCCTGATCGACCGCGCTGACCAAAGCATCATTACCAATGCAGTTGACGTATTCCGTATGCGATACTTCTGGCATTGATGAGAGGATTTCAACTCCTCGCAGTCTGATATTCCTATTTAGCTCAGTCATCATTGAGGACTGTGCTATATTGGTGAGGATTTGAGACTCTACCCACCGATGCTGGTCGAGAACACCATACCACTGTAGGAACAAATGAGTCATTGATGCCTGGAGTTGAGGACGAAAGTATAAATACCATACAACACCGCTTACAACCACCATCAAATAACCCACAACAAACAATGAAGTTCGCTGCCTCCTTCTTCGCCGGCCTGACTCTTGCTGCTTCCGCTCTTGCCTTGCCTCTGGACGAATGGTGCGCAGGAAAGCCAGACACCGCTCTTCAGTGTGTCGATGAGTTTCACTCTGGAGTAATGTGGAGATGCCAAGGTGGAAAGATGGTGGACTACTCTTGCTTCGAAGACCAAGTGTGTGTGAAGTTCACCTGGCAATCGGTTACCAGTGCCGCATGTGCCCAACTCCCTCCCAGTGCCAACGGCGAAAACTCTGGCTCTAACTAAAGGTAGCCTTTTCCGTTGCTACCGATGTAGATACATAGCATAAATGCCCAATAAATGAAAGTCACACAACATTCTTTCACTTTTCATCAGAGATATGCTTTTCAGAATTGATGAGAGCAGGGGCTTTTGACTGTACCGGCAACAGTGAATGTACGACAAAGGAATCCGCTAAAAGATGCATAAGATACCTCATATAAACTACCCGGCTTTATACATTATAATGTACTCAACTGATATGTAAGTGGCGACGGCCCTTTTTGATCCAAGAAGTTTACGAGACATTAGCAATATCACTCTAGCACAGTATTCCCAATCAATCCCACCACAGGTTTCACATTTAACAAAGATGTTCTGAACAATTTCCTTTAGCAGTTACTCTTGGGGCGCAATGGTTTCATTATTAAAGTAGGCAACTAGAGCAGATATCAATCTAGGCAGTATCGTCCGGAAAGTATCATCGAGTGAAGCATTACCAATAGAAGTGTACGTTGCATGCATCGCAAGAGCCAGGTAAGCCACTCAAAGTGCCAAACCAAACCTGGCCCATAGTAATTGGCTGACGGTACTGTAGAGATCATGGTCATGTTGTTAATGTAGCCAAAATTAGGTGACATTTCGTTTCTCGGATATTACGTACTCGACTTGACATTACCGGGCTGTATAATCTGGGTGGGTTCATGTATAGTTATGCAGGATATACTGCTAATTCTGACATTGGTGTACAATAATGGAATCAAAACAGATCAACAAGTGGCATTAATGTCCATGGAATCTTCCATCCTCTGATCACTCTCGATTTCTCACACTCAGGCCAACCTTCAGTCCTTAAAAAGAAATAGATTCCATGCGGGTGGTTGGGTCATTCTAGCCCATCATTCCAACGCTGTTTTGGGTTCCTGTGGGCCACTAAAGCATCGTAAATCTCACAGAAAGCCCACCAAGGGGAACTTTTCCGTGATCGCATCGATCGCTATCTTGATACCGTATTTACTGTTACTCGGGTGGAATTATGCTGGCGGATATTCCAAAAAGCCATGATCAGGAAAATGCTCATTAGATATCCCAAATAGCATTTGTGTCAGAGATCCCAATGTTAATATTGATGGGACTAAGCTCTGCAGTTTACAGAATAAATTGCAACCTGTTCTAAGCCGATGCTTCTATTTGACTCAGTCGTCATTGAGGACTGTGCTATATTGGTGAGGATTTGAGACTCTACCCACCGATGCTGGTCGAGAACACCATACCGCTGTAGGAACAAATGAGTCATTGATGCCTGGAGCTTGAGGACGAAAGTATAAATACCATACAACACCGCTTACAACCACCATCAAATAACCCACAACAAACAATGAAGTTCGCTGCCTCCTTCTTCGCCGGCCTGACTCTTGCTGCTTCCGCTCTTGCCTTGCCTCTGGACGAATGGTGCGCAGGAAAGCCAGACACCGCTCTTCAGTGTGTCGATGAGTTTCACTCTGGAGTAATGTGGAGATGCCAAGGTGGAAAGATGGTGGACTACTCTTGCTTCGAAGACCAAGTGTGTGTGAAGTTCACCTGGCAATCGGTTACCAGTGCCGCATGTGCCCAACTCCCTCCCAGTGCCAACGGCGAAAACTCTGGCTCTAACTAAAGGTAGCCTTTTCCGTTGCTACCGATGTAGATACATAGCATAAATACCCAATAAATGAAAGCCACACGACATTCTTTTACTGTTCATCTGGGATTTGTTGGTGGTAGTGAACGTCATTAAGCGACAAAGGATTTGGTAACGATCAGTGACGGAGATAGGTATTGCTTTTGAATATTATTGAGGTACTTCACAATATGCTCTATACTCTTATCGGATGATGTGAAACACCAGATAGAAGGCATAAAGACCTAACAGGAGAAAATCACCATTGTTGAATTCTTTGCTCAACTTAGATACGCAGAGAATCAATGATAGGTGACTCGCTACGTATTGAGTATCACGCCAGCATTGGCAAAATTCACGAATCCAATTTTCTTCAGAGGAATAGTTCGACATGATTGATAGCCGTCCGATATGCCTACAGTAGTGCATCGCACAAACCAAGCAATGAATTCCTAAACCATGGACATCGAAATCACATTCGAAATAAAATTGACCTTGGTAGAAAGTGGCAGATTGCAGGCGAATGCGAAACCGGCAGGATTTTTTTGTGGAATGCTGCTCAGTGGCCGATCAACAGTATGTAAGTATGCACCGATGCCTTCGAATTGAGCCTCGCTATTTGCTGTCCTTTCGTCAAATTCCCCCACCATATTTGGTTCTGGAAAAAAAGCCCACAAAGATAAACCATAAATGAACCGGATGAGGTTAATAATATGTCCTGGTCATGGAGACTAAGAATGGGAACAAACAAGACAATGCTTTGCCATACTGGGACTGATAAGGTTCTGCTTTGTACTCATTGCTGTCGCTTTGGCCGATGTACTAACCCATAGATATACCACCTGATCATTCATCCCGAACCCTACCGTATTTCACGACACCCTCGGTTCTCTTACCCCAATACCTGGCTATGTGCAGGGATGAAATCCAACGGTGTTCACCGGCTCCACCAGTAAAGAAACCAATCACCAGAGTGTTTATTTTTTTCTCGTCACTCAGGATCCAGGTGGTTGAAAAGGAAAAAATCATTCATGCCAAATCTTGAGTCGGTGATCTCATCGATCGCTATCTTGATGCCCTACGCGTTCGATGCAGATGAACCACCGAGACTCATATATGGCAAAGCAGCATAATGGCGGTGTATGATTTCCCCGGAACGCTGCATCAAAGACATTCGAGGCTGGGAAATGATATGCTTATTGGGATCCCAAAATGGTGACCCTGACAGAAATGCCATCAATAACACTGACCGGCTGCCCAGATCCAGGTCTTCATGCCAATCGTGACGGAGCGGCCGGAAATGTGCCACCTTTCTCTAGCATGGATGGACAGATTCCAATTCCCCATCGATTGGCATTTTAATTGGGCCAAGCCACGCCTGAAGATCGCGCTAAATTTGGGAGGATTTGGAACTGTACCGTTACTGCTTGTCGAGAGCACTGGTTCACTGGAGAAAGAAATGATTTGCTGCTGATTTGGGGCAGAACGTATATATACCTCGCACGGCTACCGATTACGACTAACAGAATTTCATTCTCTGGCCATACCAGCAACAAGATCTCACTATGAAATTTGCCACCTCCCTTTCCGCTTGTTTGACATTCGCTGCTGTTGCTTTGGCCTTGCCACATCAAAATCTTCAGCAGCATTGCCAGGAAATGCAAAATACCGCCCTTCATTGCCTTGAGGAACATAAATCTGGTTTGATGTACAGATGCGCCGGTGGCAAGGTAGTTGATTATGCTTGTCCAGTAGACCAAGTTTGTGTGATGTTCACATTCGGCTCGTCTACTAGTGCAGCTTGCGCAGACAGACCTCCAGAGTCAGTGAACAAGCCTGATCACTCATCTTCATCATCGGTGTACGCCAACTCTACTTCCGTGGCTGCACCAACCTCCATTCATACCCAATCCATCCCTCATGTCACTCCCAAGCCAACTGTTCATTCACCATGTGAATGCACTCCTGTTGAGCCATCATCTGTCGCTTATATGAACGATTTCCTCATTGCTTACCAAAACCAAGGATATTTCTGGGATGTTGCCGCACGCAATCCTGACTCTGTTCATCGCTTCGAATATGAAGGGGTTAACTCTGAGGGAGAGAGCTTCACAGCTGCCACCATCATTCAACCAAAGGAGTATATTGAGGGAGATCTTCCTATGGGCGCCAAACTTTACGACTGCTTCAAGAAGTCTGAGCTTGTGCCCAGCTGGAATAGTGATGCCGTCATCGCCTCGAAGTGCTCTCTGTATGATGACAATAAGCTCATTGCCAGCATGGAGTTTACCGCCAGCCAGTAAATCCCAAAGTGTAAAATATTCCGTAAGTATATAGAAGGGGTATTTGCTAAAACGGCGAGACCCCTCTTTCAAACTAATAGCCCACTAATAATGTGTATAAGAAGCCATAATAAATGTCAACTACTTCGAAAACCGGGTTCATTTTCATCTATTTACTTGCGGGGGTGACAAAATATGCGTTCGTATCGTAATACGCATGGACTACTTTAGGTGTCCACCGCTTGTTTATTCAAACAAATATTTAATGATTGAAAGGTCATCAATATCGGCATTTTCACCTGTGAGTATCCAGGTGTAACAACTATTTGACATGTTTCGATCAATATTATGCATCTTGATGTGTTACGTTGTGGTTGCAGGCACAAAATACCAAAGATCAGATCAATAGACTATTATTAGGATAAAACGCTTTCATGATGGCCAAAAGGACCGCAACCGTTGCATAGCCATTCGATAATCATCTGCGGCCCATTAGCTCGTTTGCTTGGACAAATCTCAAAAAGTATTCGTTAAATCAACAGATTCCACTTTCCTGATTCTCTGCTAATATTTGGCAAGGTCACAAGAGTGATAGGAAAAACTCCAGTGGTTTGTGTGGTTGAATTGGGAACTTGGGTGTTTGGAGTAATTAGAAATGTGGTCTTTTACTTGTTCACTTATTGAGATGAGATAAGGTATTTGTAATAAGACAAGGTACTTGTACTTTTTGCAAAGCCTCGCAAAAAAACAGAACAAATGTGCCGGGGAAGCTCTAGGAGAGAAGTATGGGTTATTTGCCTCAAGTACTTCCACGATTCGGTATAATTAGCGAGATTTCATCCAAAGATGATCCCAAGCCATGAACTGACTCTCGCAAATAAGCCATATCATAATTCATAACTCATGAATAATTAGGAGCAATCCTGTTGTTTACGGCAACAAAGGGATTTTTGAAACTTGAAGAGACACGTGGTTTTAGAGCAATGAGGGTAGACTTCTACTTGAACCAATCCTAAAATAGATGAATTTCATCTACGAACCCCGCCACGAAATTCACCTGCTGCCGAGAATGGTCCACCAGTTAATGGAATCGAAACAAATGTTAGCTCAACCTCGGGGATAAGTCTGGTGTTTCGATGATACAACCCATCAGCAACGCTACTTCCCATCCACTTAGATCCACCGTTCACCAGTAGGATTTCGTGCATTTTGACTTCACTGTCCTCTGATGTGGTGGGGTATGGTCAGTGATTGATCACTTCGTGGATGAATCATTCTGGCTGACACGACCATTGGACAGGCGGTCTGGCTGGTATCGCCTACGTGTTGTACACCTAGGATACAATATTTACGATTGGATCCTCCCCCTGTAGGCTCTGTACGAATGGCCAATCGTCAATGGTAATTACCTTTCGGCGTCCATTTCCGATCCCTCAGTACCTCACATCACGATTAATTCCAACCGACCGCAACAGCGGGATTGACCCTAAACGAGATGATCGATTTCCTTTTAACCTTTAGAGTACCTTGGTACATATTCAGGAGACCAGCGGTAACCCGAGTCGAGTCCACCATGAATCTTAGCTGGACCGTACTGCACACCGCTTCACAGGCTCCGCCACGCAGCCATTACGTCGTAGACATCCGAGAGGTGATCAGACCGGCGTCTGGACTCGATCATCCCTGAGATAGTCAACAGGGAGGTCACTGTTTAGTGGTATATCCGGCTGGCAACGCCCAGCAAACCGCCATTAAGCCCACCCCATTACACCCCACGCCTTACAAACCTCACGACATTACACCCAAGTACCCGTGAAAAGAGAGGAACAAGTATGGTAAACCACCTACCCGGCATCCGCAGGATTTGGTCATTCCTTGATGGATTTAAACGATGTATTGATCGATCCAGTAGCGTTGATTCCATGGAACACTTCTACCGCGTTGAACGTGTGTAACTTTCACCTGCCTATCGGAGATATCACCCAGCAAGCTTGCACGAAACACGTTGGTTTGGGCAAAGCATGGGCAATTGGTGGACAACCAAGTTAATTCCGCATAAGGAAGGTATGGTGGATTCATGCGTCAAGATCGTCTGCCCGCTGTACTGGGCGAGATCTGAGATAGGGCTGGGTTGGGGTGGTGATGCTTTATGTTCCGTGGTTGGCCTATGATGTATATCCATCAGCAAGGGCTGCCCGGATTACTTCCTATGTAAACGCCCCTCTGATTGCTGTCCTTCGAAAGCCACTTGGCTATTGCGTTCAAACAGTTGCACATGTAACCTGTCTACCAGAATGGCTGCCATAAGATCATTACTCTGACTTTTGAGGGAGAGCCTGGTGCCATATTTGGCTCAACCCAGATCTCGCGCTGCATCCTGCTTTGATTGGGTCAGACTAGAGCAGGTGCGAACATGGTTGAAAGAAGGCTTTTTAATTCCGTCGCTCCTCGGAGGGGTGTACTTTATGGATCAAGTTACCACATCGCTCTGGATGTGCCAGCATGCCTGCTTAGCGAGGCTCTCTCGCCAACAACCAGATCCGTTTAGCGGGTAATATAGGTGGTGGGCGGAGATTAGAATCCTCTTGGGTAATTGGCCACGCTAATCGACATACACCAATTAAATCCCCTTGAGTTGTAAACAACCCACTTCTTGTTGAATGGCGGTTGATTGGATACAATTTAAAGGTGTCCCATCGCCGTATATGGTCGGTGGTTAAATCGGATGCCTAGATGTGGGAAGAGCAGCTCTGGAAAAATGACATCGATGCCCATGCCCATACCAGCCAGCATGATCTCCAGTGGATCCATCAAGAATGGGGGCCAAGATGATTGGTGAAACGAACATGCCGTCCGAATGAAAGAATATAGTGTTTCCAAACATGATTTATTTCCAGCTTTTTCTTACCAGAAGTAAAAGATCTACTCAATGAAATGCCCGATAGGTCTGCATCCAGTGCTACGCTATTAGAGTGATTTATCCTTGCAACTGGCAGGAAGTGACGCTGATATCAACGTGATCAAGTCTAGACCCGTAGGTACGGGCGATTTGCTCGTAGTACTTCTTGTCTCCGACAAGAAGATCGATGTGGTTGTTTCCGAAGCTCCACCCCTTGTCATCAACGCGGACACATCCATTGTGAGTGGATCCGTTGGGCATCTTCAATCCCTTCAATTGGCTAACCATCACGGTACTTCCATAGGGAAGATCGTTGGCAGAAATACTGATGAATGGCTTGAGAGAGTTGCTTCTAGAGCCAAGGCCGTAAGGGTAACGCTTCTCGTCAAGGGTCATGAAGCAGCTATAGCCGCCACCACAGCCGCATGCAAGGTTGACAACCTTTCCGTTGCTTAAGCGGGCAGTGCCCTCCATGCGAGCTGCCTCAGCGAACGATCTCGAGACCTTGGCAATGGTCTGTCCGGAGCAGGTACGGAGGTCGATACTCTTGGATCCAGAGTGGTCGCTCTCTTTAGCGATCCAGTAGAAGGTCATCTTCACCCCTTTGGCCATGACGGCAGTTTGGCAAAGGGCGACGTAGAGGAGGGTAATCAAGAGAAGTTTGTTGAGTACTTGCATGGTCGAGTCAGCTATGGAGCGGATAGAGAATAAGCGTCTCTTGTTTCTCTTTTTATACCCTTTCTCTACGGTCGAGGTTGAGCTCGCAACAACAAAGGTCTGGTATCTATTTCGCTCGTTTCAGTCTTGAATCATGCTAAAAGAGGTTTCCTTATTTTTCAAGTCGGTCACCTACTATATTCATCCTATCTCAGATACCGGCAGGAAAGGCTACCGCTTAGATCAAATTGGTCGCACAAAACCATGCCTGTGCGTAAACCTAAGGCAGCTTCTAGTAAATGCCAAACGAGAGGGATTAGATTGACTATATATTTAGAATTCTTTTCTTTTCCTTTGAGATTAGAGGGCGTCCTTGTGTTAACCGGTTTGTGATTGGCGATGGATGTGGTAAATATTGGAGCGTTCCTTAAAATGCGTGCTGTGGTCCTAATTGGACAGCCACAAAATGTTTAACTTAAAGAACCTCCGAGCTTTCACTCAATTTAGGAAATCAGTTCTACCGGGCCTCGTATTAGACATTGAACTCAAGGAAGGCTGCGGTTTGAACAGAGAATCTTAGAAGAAATACAGGCGGGAATTGCTATAAATCTCCGGAAATGTCCAAGATATCCTAAATGCGGCATAGGCCAGCCCGTTTGAGGACCGTCAAATGCTTCATAGCGATTACCTTCATAACAAATTCGATAACCTTGCATTACCCTGGTCAAGGGATCAGAGGTGGTACGTAGCATCGATCGCTCCGCATGATCCAGATCGATAGCCTTGCAGGAGTAGAGCCATGTTCCGAATGACCCAACAAATCATCGCCATCCATAAATCTCGCATGAGGTTGTCACCATGTTACCTTGTCTGAAATCTCCTTGGGTAGCGGGCAGCCGTTGGTCACACAGAGGCAAATTGCAACATTCTTCGAGGATGGAGTGATGCTTGTATCACGCAATGCACGTTGGGTGACATAGTAAAGATACCCCCCTTGTTCTCACCTAATTTTCCGGTTTGTGCCCTCCTCATAGAATTTTCTTTGGAAGACGACTAGCGGTTTCCCATGGTTCCCGAGTTGATCCATGTGATTCTAATATCGAAACCACATATTACTCCATCACCCAATGCACGGCCTCCACTCTTGTCACGTCGACGCGACACCTATCAAGTATATCGCAGTAACTGTGGACTACTAAGTCAATACCAGACAGACTTCTTGATCAAGTTATCAGTGAGATGATCAAACAAGCTACTGCACCAGGACTGCAATAGTATTTTGTTCAATCTAGATGACAAATCCATGGTTTGATTGGCCGATTTCATACTACGACTTCAAGTAGACGCATCCAAGGAAATTGTGATTGATAATTACTAAACAACAGAGGAATATTCCACCCCTTCATCTGCATCGCAGGATCGGCAGTCGGATTTCCTCAAATCTTGGTTGAGATTAGACGCATAATGCAGGCGTATGGATGGGTATTGCTCTTTGCCGACAATCGGAGATCATTCCAGAAGCGTTGTTAATTGGGAGCAGTATAAATGCGGTTCAGTAGAATTGCCATCGTCTCGCCCAACCCAAATATATATGGGATAGGAAGACACAATTTATCAAGACTACTATAGTACATATCGGGGAATGAGGTGGCGCTTCTTTTTGGCATAGGCACACATTTATTGATACTGTTTTCCGATCAGAAGCTTCAGTTCAACTGAAGATACATCCAGTGTAATGGTATATTGTGCTTATGAAAAATCCTACCCTTGTAGCTTGCAAGAGGAGATGGAGATATCAACAAAGCTAAGCTTAGATCCGTAGTTACGTGAGATTTGGTCGTAATACTTCTTATCACCAACCAACAGATCAATGTGGTTGTTGCCAAAGCTCCAACCTTTATCGTCTACGCGAACACATCCATTGTGGGTGATGCCGTTGGGCATTTTCAATCCTTTCAATTGGTGCACCATAACCCTGCTACCATACGGAAGGTCGTTGGACGAGATGCTGATGAATGGCTTAAGTGCGTTGCTTCGAGAGCCTAAACCAAATGGATACCGCTTGGGATCGAGTTCCATAAAGCAGTTGTAGCCGCTACCGCAACTGCAAGCTAGGTTGACAATCTTTCCGTTATTCAAACGTGCAGTGCCTTCCATACGGGCTGCGTTGGCAAAGGATGTTGAAACCTTGGCGATGGTCTTTCCAGTGCAGGTGCGAAGATTGACATTCTTGGGTCCAGAGTGATCGCTCTCCTTGGCGACCCAGTAGTAAGTCATCTTCACCCTTTGGGCCATGATCGCGCCCTGGAGAAAGGTAATGTAGAGGAGGGTAGTTAGAAGAAGCTTGTTGAGTACTTGCATGTTGAAGTGGATAGAGAATAGACATTCCTTCACCATGCTTATATATACTTTTTCCATGAATCCTCCAGTCTTTTGAGTATCGCTAGCACTTGAATCTTCCTTCTCCTTCGAGTCGGTCACCTTCTATATTGATCATAAAGTGGACGTTGACAGAAAGTGTTGCACAACGCTCCCCTTTGGGCGGTATAGATGAATGTCATGGAGCCATGGAGGTGAAAGGCTTATCATCCACATATTATTACCACGACTCGACTGACCCACAGATTGTTATTATTCAAAAACGCAGAAACTTCCTTCGAATTGCCCCGGATTCATGATTGGTCAGGCTCGAGATAAGAATTTAAAGTTTGGAACTCTCCGAACGAATATTTGTTTTAGGAAACAATCGATCCAACTAGCCATCACATGTTGATAATTCACCAACAGGCATAACCATGATTCTATGGTTGAACTCATCAAAGGATGTTGTTCATAGAGAGACCCTGTTGATTGCGTGTTCTAGAGTTATCTAGTGCGCCTTAAACCTTTGCTATTTAGACATCCTAGTATCTGTATCACAACTTTCTTATTATTTAGGACACCGTAAAACAAAGTCAACAAAAAGCCGGATGGTGCAAGTTCTTGTAACATCTTAAATAAAGTTACTTGACGCTAACTAGTTCTGGATACCGTAATTGGTATCGTAACTAATACTTACTGGTGCAATGGGGGCTAAGCTTATACTGTAGTTTTCATTCTGTGTCAATCTACATAGTACTCATAGTTCTTCGAGTGAGCTGGATTACCAATCGTTAGTTAGTCATGGAAGCCATGATCTTATTGTCAATGAATACTTATTTCTAATAGTCTGACGAGTGCATGTAGAATTGTCTGTTTTTAATATGCAAGCAGCATATTAGTGTCACCAGCTGACGACGTCACCAAATGTTTGTTGTCACTGAAAATCCAATACTGATGCCTTTCCTGAGCAACTTTCAACCCACCTTATCTCCGTCTGGGCTGACATATAGTCGAGGTGTTTGTTAAAACCATTC